>VDFB02337941.1:190349-287678 GCA_007258455.2 Sequoia sempervirens
ATCCTATTTGTCTCTCTCCCCCTAGAGAAAACATTATTGAACAAGAGAATTGCATTGATCATTCCACTATTTGCAATGAAGTATTTTAGAAGAACCAACTTTGAATGTCACTAACATCTAGTTTGTATTTCTCTTAAAAAATCTTCTCCTAGGGAAGATATCATTGTGCAAGTAAAGGATAACATTGAAAAAAATGATATAGTCCTCTTTTATGAAGATGACAGAGTAACATTAGACTCTTCTTCACTAAGGGACATTAATATTATTTAACCTCAACTCATCCTTTACCCACCTTCACACAAACCTCAAAATAATAAAAAAAAACCTAAACTTATCCTCTACCCACCTAAGAATAATGTGTCACAACAGCCAAGTCATAATATTGTTGCTCATACATGATGATAGTAAAAAAATATGCAACCAAGACAAGCACCTTCAACATCCCTCCCATTGCCTAACCCTATCCTACATAACTCTATTTTACCAAGTCCTCCTCGTGGAAAGGAGAATGATATTTTTGAACAACTAAAGTATACTCCTACTAAGATATCATTATTGGACCTTATTCAATCCTCCCCTCATTATCACAACATGATTCATAATGCTTTACAACAAGTTCCTACACATCCTAATGTGCACTCAAATGATGTGTGAGCCCAAATTCAACCCATAACTTCACACAACATAGACATCATTTTTCATCAACATGAGCTACCCCCTATAGAAATGAGAAATATAAAATGATCCCTTCATGATAATAGGTAGATTTAATAGGACGGGAATAAAGTGAACCCTTGTTGATAATGGGTCAACTTTGAATGTGTACAGTGTGAAAATTTTAGATAGACTTGGTGTGGATAAATCAATAATTGAGCCTAATTCTTTATCGATTCGATGATTTGACAACATAGGAAAGCAACCAGTTGGTGTGATTATTTTTCCCATTACAGTTGGAAAGACTACCTTACAAACTCCTATTCATGTTATTGCTCGTGATCTTTCATACGATATTCTTTTAGGAAGACCTTGGATCCATGAGGTGCATGTAGTGCCTTCAAATCTTCATCATATCATGAAATATGTCTATAAAAATAAAGTATACCAAGTTGAGATAGACCCTGAGCCTAAAAGTTGCTTAAAATTTGAAAAAGGAAGGACAAATCCTCTAAACACACTAATTCCAACTTCGAACATAAAACATATTTAAATGAAGAGAAAAAAGAGATGGAAAAAGTGTCAAAACCATTAGAAAGCAATTGGAATTCCTTATATTTCACATCATTCAAGGGTGGATACAAGATCATAAAAAAGACTCTGAAAAGGGAAAAGAAAAAGTGGCAATGTCATCACAAAATTTGGAAGAATCCACTTTAGAACAAACGACAACAAATTACAGAACAAAATTTGATGAACTTAATTATGAGCAACCACCAAATCCAAAATAAATGAAAATGCTTTATGGAAAAGGTTATGAACTTATGAAGCAACTTGGATATAGTGGAAAAGGATGTGGTTGTAGAGAACAGGGTATCTGTGTCCCTATAGAGCCTCACATGCAAGAAACAACTAGTGGTCTTGGTTATTGCCATCTTTAACATTAGTGCATCCTGAACTGATAAACACTAGTGGTCTTGATTGTTACCCTTTGAAGAAATGAAATAAATAAAGAAATCCTCTCTTAACATCAATGTCATCACACAAAAAACTAATGATTTGAATTCGATAGATTTTACACCCTCCTACAAAAGAGAAGAAAAAATATCACAATATAATGAGTCTTGTGTAAGTATGAGACCTAATGCTAAGGAAGAAATGACTTTGTCACAAAATATTTAGGAACAACCTCTACTTTTTATCAAGAGATTATCTTGTCAAGACTCCTTCAAGATCGTTTGATATCTCTTCCTCCAAAAACATGATAGAAATTTTACTGCAAGAGTTTGTTTTGTGCATATCATAGAGTTCATTGTCATTCTACTAATGAGTGTAATCCTTTGAGTTAAAAAATTCAACATCTTAGGGATTGTAGTGCTCTTCTATTGAAGCACCTAGTTCATCTAATTGAAACTTATTTTCATCCTATTTGGCTCATCCTTGTCCTATAATAAGTGGGGGCAAGGGGTTAGGTAGCCTTGTCCTCCTATGTCACTTGTCATTGTCTCTTTTGGCTAGTTGATACCTTTCATGTAAATATAAGAGCAAGCTTGGGATGTGGATGGCATGCGTTAAGTTGGCTTGCATGTGACATACTTATTCATGATGTAGTTCGATTCAGAAACATGTGACTTGGCATAGAGCTTTTTGAAGAAGCTCTCATGTCTTCTTCTACTTTAAATAAATTTCTCATAGTAATGGTGTTATCAACCACTTTAAAGTGGGGGCATACATCGACACTCATGTTTCAATGTGCAATTTTTTTTCTTCTTGTGTTGCATCATTTTCTTGGTGGTCTCATTGGGCATGATTTCCTCCAAGCATGTGGTATTTCTTTGACTTATCCTCTCTTGGATACATTAAGCATGATGTTCCCTAAGAAGAGACCTTACATGAACTAAACAAAATACCTTTGAACATACCTTACACTATCTCACATTTACAGCATTGGTTATGTGGCCACCTTGTATAACACAATTTGAATACATGTGGAGAAATATTGTTTGTTCATGAGTTTCAAGCATATGAAGCTTTGCTTGCCTCATGAAGCTTGAAGTCCATTGTTGCATGGCAACTTATCAAAGTTATCAGGAGGTATAACTTTGGTATGGTTTGATGGGAATCTAAACTGAGGCATGACTTTCCCTTAGCCACTCATGTATGTTGTGAGCACATACTGACCACGTGTGTATGTGTCTCACTCTCTTGGATTACTCACTCAATGGACAATCTAAAGTCCCATTGCCTCAAAGTGAGTGTGCATTTTTGGAAAAACATCCTAGATCTAATCCGCATCATGTTGGAAAAATGGTTGAAGCTTGATCCACCCTTTTTTTTCCTTTTGTCTTCATATCTTTGGTATTGTATGTTTGTCTTGTTTTCCTACATATCATACACCTTGTGTGTGTCCTTTAGCGCTTATGTCAGTTTGAATTAGGATCTAGGATCCTAGGGGCTTGGCTACCTCCTCTAATCTTGGTCATCCTTTTTGTTCCACATTAATACACTTGGACACCTCTTGAATGTCTACTTTAGTGTGAGTTTGAATCAAGTTCATCCTCTAACTAAAATGAGGGCTAGATGTAATGACAAAAATTGTACTCCTTTGGAAATGGTACAATTTCACTTAATTTGGGGATAATTAATGATAAATTGGACTTGATATCATTTTGATCTAGTGTTGTGATGAGTTTTATGCATCCACATTAGGTTTTGTGCCCTTTTAAATCTAAATAAACCTAACGTTTCCTTAATTTAGTGGTGTAAAGTGTATTTATTCATGCCTTCACATTAAATGTAGGAGGCTTATAAATTAAATGGACCCAATCTAGTGTTGTAATGTGTTGAACACTTTCAAATTATATTTGGGGCCTTTTCAGCTAAATAGACCCAATTTTTCCTTAATTTAGTGTTGTAAAGTGTATTAAAAACTCCTATTCATGTTATGCCTCATGATATTTCATATAATATTCTTTTAGGAAGACCTTGGATCCATGAGATGCATGAAGTTCCTTCGAATCTTTATTGTATCATGAAGTATTTCTATAATAATAAAGTATACCAAGTTGAAATAGACCCCAAGCCTGAAATTTTCTAACAAGTTGAAAAGGAAACGACAAATCTTCTAAGCACATTAATCCCAACATCAGACATAGAACCTATGGATAAAGATAACTAAGAATTGGAAAAGGTGGTAAATTTATTGGAAGATGATTGGGGTTCCTTAGAGTTTACACCCTCATTAATGGGAGAATACAAAATAAAAATAAAAGAAATTGAAAAACAAAAGCAACCAATTTTGATGTCAATGCAGAACTCCAAAGAAGACTCATGAGCATCTACCTCATCTATTCTAGAAGATGGAACAAGATATATGAAAAAATTCGATGAGATAGACCATCAAAAACCACCAAACTTGAAAGAGATTGAGAGACTTAATGGGAAAGGTTACGAATTCATGAAACAATTTGGTTATAGTTTAAAAGGATGTGGAAAGAAAGAAAAAGGTATTCGTGCTCCTATAGAACCTAACACACAAGAAAAAAAAAGTGGTCTGGGATATATCTTTTCTAAGATCATTCAAGCAATGAAAAGGCCCTCGTGAAACATCAACACCATCATGTGTAACCCTAAAACAACTCTCACATTGAAACATCCAAAATTGATTGACACAACATGTGAAGCATCATTGCATTTTTTCAAAAATGATGAAACCTTGAAAGAAATGCTAGGAGTTTATGATAAACCATCTACTCCTAAAAAGAAATAGGTTACATGTGCTATGATTAGTACCAAGAAAAAATGTGGAAAAGAGGAAAGTAATGAGATTGAAAAGAACAATGAAGAATACAACCCTGAATTTCTAAAGAAAGATGCATTACCTTTAGGAGATACAATTCACATACCGATGGATATTAATAATGAAGAAAAAGTGATAAAAATAGGAAAGTGCCTTGATGATGATGAACGGGAGGACCATGCAACTTTGTTTCATGACTTTCTTGAGCTTTTCGCTTGGAATTATTAAGATATGCTGGGAATTGACCCTAAGATCATAACACACAACATAGTCCTCATTGAAAATGATAAACTTGTTTTAAAAAATATTTGAAAGATGAACCCTAAGATAGCCTTGTTGTTTAAGGTTGATATTGAAAAGCTCCTTGAAAATAGTTTTATATGTCTAATAGACTATTCACCTTGGATCTCGACCATTGTCACAACCATGAACTTTAAAAGATGAATTTCCCCTTCCTAATATCAATATGATAGTAGATTTGACTGCGAGACATGCTTTGTTGGCATTCATGGATTAATTTTCTGGATATAATAAAATCTTTATTAACCCTCAAGATCAATATAAAACAGCATTTAAACAACTTGAGGAACATTTTGTTGGGTCATGATGCCAAAATTGGATTGAAGAATGTAGGAGAAACATATCAATGATCTATGAAATTGATATTTCATGATTACATGCACAAGATTTTGGAAGATTATATTGATGATATTTTTGCAAAATCCTTGAATCGACAAGACAATGTGAATATCCATTGAAATATCTTTGAGCGAATGTGAAAATACAACATGAGATTGAATCTGAAAAAAGTGTTTCTTTGGTGTAGATAGTGGAAATTTTTTAGGTTTTACCGTATCTCACAGAGGCATTAAGGTGGACATGAAGAAAATTGATGTTATATTTAACATGCCACCTTCCAGAAATATTTCTCAATTATGCACTTTACAAGAAAGAATTCAGGCTATCCGACATTTCATATCATCTTTAGTGGATGAAACATTACCATTTACATATCTGCTTAAGAAAGATGTTCAATTTAATTGGAACAAGGATTGTAAACATGATTTTTAGAGTTTGAAACATTGTCTTGCCACTCCACCTATTTTACAACCTGCCATGCAAAACAAACCATTTATTCTTTATTTCGTAGCATTAGCCCATGCTCTCACAACATTGTTGGCTCAACAAGACGAAAGTGGTAAAGATAATTTTGTTTATTATATTAGCCAAACTTTGATTGATTATGAGAAACAATATGCAATGATAGAGAAGTAAAGTTTGGCTCTTGTATTTGATACAAGTAAACTAAGACATTACTTACTCAATGCTAAAATACATGTAATGACGATGTTCAATCCTTTAAGACATATTTTCACTAAAATAAATTTATCAAAATGCTTAGCTAAATTGGTGATGTTGAATTGACCAAATAATGAGATGGGAGTGAATCAATATTCTTCTAAAAAAATTAATTATTAACCATCCAATTATCAATCCACATATAGATGCAATAGTGAACCAAAACATAAAGAAGATGTCATAACACATTGACACCAGAATTTTTTACGTGGAAAACCCAAAGTGGGAAAACCATAGTGAGGATTAGCTAACAATATATTATAACCAATCATAAGATATTACATGGCTCACTTCCAAGATGCACTATCCTTGAAAGGCTCATAACCTGAATACAAAATATGGCTTATAGCCAAGATACAGAAAGAGGTATGGTTTACTACCAAAAGTGAATTGGTGAAGTGCACCTATAAAGTGCAGAAATCAATTCTAGTTAAGCTCTTAAAACAACAAAATTCTACTCTAGTTATAGATATACAATTATCATTAGTCAATTCACACTACTTCATGTGTCACATTGCTCACGTACACCTTCTATATCTCTATCTCTTCTTATGTCCATCATACACACACATATATACTCAATCATCTCTTCCAACATCAATTAGGTTGGCCTAATTGAACAAAAACTTCAAAATGACTTGTTGGCCCAATGTAAAATTCCTTCTGCCGCACAAAAAAAAACATTTCATTCATACATTAGGTCAGCCTAGACCTAATAAGGAGCACACAAAGTACAAACAATTGCTAACCTTGTCAACCAAAAGAATATTGAACTTATATCACTTAGATTATACAACTAGATCAACACAGATAGTTGAAATCTTGTGTATACCTATAAGTGACACTCCTGAGTGACATATAAAAAACTCATAGATTTTTCTTTTCTTGAGAGGATTTTTGGACCAAAATACTGGATTAGCATAGACACACAATTTACTTAGCCAGTTACCAACCAATGTTGGCATCAATTACAACAAACTCAAACGTCACCTTCTTCATTCTTCCAACAATCTCTCCCTTTGTCATTGATGGCAACATGTTCCAAAAATGAGACATGCTTCAAAATAAAATATTGCGCTCAACTCCTCCTAACATATGTACAAACACATAACACAACATTCTTTATACATATTCTTCTCCTCTTCTCCTCTTCTTCCCCTTTGACATCAATGAAAAAGGACTGGGTAAAGATTAAAAAAATCTTCAAATCAGAAATTGTGAGCACCGTGTAACTCCTTAAGAATCAATTCCAAAGCTTGCTTTCCATCATCCCATAATCCCTTTTCCTTGTAAAGATTTTTATGTAGAGATTCTAATTTTGTTAGCAATTCTTCTCCTTCTTCCAGAGTGGATGGAGCAATGTTCATTTTCTCAATGTTTTCTACTTCCATCAATGCATTTGATATAGATACAATTCTATACATAACTAGGTCTCCAAGATGGGCATAACATCTCATAGCATCTTCATCTTGCCTCTACAGGATGAAAAATTTACTTTGAATATCTGCAATAGAAACCCACATAACATAGTTTCTATCAATCTACAATCTTATAATATCTAGAAGCATCTATAAGTTGTGACTCAATTGAGTCCATTAAGTCCTTCATACCATGAGTGACATCTAACCACTTCATGCAATAAACAAACAACACCTAGGCTTCCTCGTCACATTCTCTAACTTCTTTCAAGGTTTGCAAAGCATTGTCACATGCAACTATACACTTGTCTTGTATAAATAGTAGTCTTTTCTCTAGCGGAATCAACTCCACTTATTTTGAAGTTTGTACCTTGAGGTTAGATGTGTACTCTTTAACTAAATCAACTATAAGCCTCAAATTTTCAATTAGAGCTAACGAGTTATCTGATGTAACACCGGGGGATGTTTCATATAAAGCTTTTATGGATTCATTTATCAGCTCATTTCCCTTCTAATAAGATCTTTTAGCTTCTTGTGTTATAGAGTTAAGAAAAGTTCCACTTAGTTTTATTTTATCACTGGCAGTAATCTTTGTCAATTCCACATAACCTGGGTGTGATGGCAGTTTAACAAGTTGTGGTGGAAGCATATGTTGCAATACAATTATTTTTTAAAGAATACCTTCAAGGGTACTTCTAGATGATTCTCCAGATGGATTTGATGGTTTATGGCCTTTCAAAATTTCTCCTTTACTCTTCTTAGTTGGAATGGCTTCCTTGTCTCCCCCTTTCTTCTTTTCTTCTTACTTTTCTTCTTCTTCTTCTTTGGATGACTTTCCAGATGAATTATCTCTATTTTATTTTTCCTTTCTATCCTCATCATCCTTGTTATTATTCTTCTTATTTTCCTTACTCCCTTCATTCTCATCTTTGATTTTCTTCTCTCTTATCACCAGAATGATCTTTATGTTGATCATCATACCTTTTTTTTGAGGTTTCTTCTATGTCATGTGGAGGCGCAAGGGTCTCCAAAGCACCAAATATCTCATCAATAGTCTCCAAGGTTGGATTCTCTATTACTTTTGCAATAGTAGCCTATTTATATTCTTGAGCAATGTTGGAGGAAGAACTAGTTCTTGCCCCATAGCTCCTTGCTAATTGCATAATTATATTTTGAGTATCTTTCCTTACTTTTTCCATATAATCATCTTCCTTAGTCATTCACATGTTAAATATTTTTTTGACTCTAAAAAATGTAGAACATTCTTTTAGCAGATTTGGAGTTTCCATCTTTGAAAAAGTGGAACTAATGGATTTTAAGGCTTCACTTCTAATCTTGTCTTCAACATTTAAAGCCTCTTTCCTTCTAAGTACTAACTCTTTCCACAATTTTTCATTAACTTTGGACTATATTGTATCCATATTTATATTAAAAATGACTATTTACTAAACAAATGCATTTATGATAGTTTATTTCCCTTCATAATTGACCTTATCATATAGCTCAACAGTTGGCATAAGGTCATTATCAATCATATAATTAACCAAGCCTCCTAGATCTAATGGTGGATGATCACTTACTGGAGGAGATCCAGGCATGTCCTCCATAGGATTAGATGGTCCTTCTTCATTCCTCATTGTATGAACATGGATTCAGTAAGTGTCCTCCTCTTCCTCTAACTCCTCATCTATAGAGACAACAACACTAGTTTTGGATTCTTCACTGGAGGTACTATCCCTTTTGTTTATTTTCATCTAACATTCTTCCTTTAAGCCAAGTTTAATTTCTTCCTCAATAATATCACTCAAATTTATTTTCTTGTCATCCTTTATTTTCACTCTTCTTCTTCCTGAAACAATAGATGGTGCAGCATGAGGTATACCCTTCTTATTAGATGCCTTGGTACTAGGATCAGTAGGGGAAGCAATATCAATAGATGCAGGAACACTTTGTTCCTTATTCTTTCCTTTCACAAAATTAGTAGCACTGGAGGTGGTAGTATTGGAGATAGGTGTTGGAGTAGCACCAAAATATAGTCTTCCCAATTTTTTGGGTCTAGAGGGTTGTTCAGTAGATTTGGCTTTCCTTTCATCAAGTGCCTCCTTCAACTATTCTATATCATCCTTAGAGTATGTTACACCTTGGAAGAAGGATTCGACCTTATTTCTTCTTTTAGATGCAATAGCCTCCAAATGAATTTCATTAGATTTCTCTTGATATGTACCATGGCTAGGTAGAGAGGGGTCCTTAGGACTATCCAATAGGATCTTAATGTACCTCTCCACCATTTGTTCTTCAATCTCATATCCCAGAGGTTCAATCCATCAAATTCTAGGCTCTATATTCTCAATGATGTATTCAACTATAGATACAAGAAAGGTTATCTCCTCATTCTTCTTCACCAAATTCCTTGGAATCCATTCTCTTTCATGCATTTCATTTTTAAATACTACAAATAAAGCAGTTAGGGAATTATTATGTGACCTAAAATCTCCTAGACTATGCAGATGGACAAAAATCTAATGAGCAACTGGTTTGGTGTTATCCCATATTATTCCTTTTCTACCTAGTAACTCCTTTAGGAAATAGAATAGAAAACAAACAACTAAAGTGCCAAATTTGAAAACATACTTCTTTTCCTTAGTCATACTCAGGTTCTCCATAAGTTGCAACCTAAGCGACTCACAAAGATCAATATCCTTTCCATTTTCCACCATTTCATAAGCAATATGAATTTTCACAGCCGATACTGAATATCTCGATTAGTGAAATAGATTTTATGCCTAATCATGATGGAAACATACTTAATAGTAGGGTTTCTAATAGACTTTGTGGTTAAAGCTCTTTCATCAAACTTGGCACTGATCAACCTTGTGACTTCATCATGTTTCACCACTTTTAGAATTGGAATAGTACCTATATCGCAAAGACCACTCACAACTTGAATTGCTTCATTGTTGATAATCCTTGGTTCATTTGTCCACAAAAAATTTCTATGAACCCTACCGAGGGCCATTCTAAAATTTTCTTCCTTACTCTCACTAGAAAAAGTTTGAAAATTAGTTTAAAACATTTAGCTTCATTTGAACTAGGTTTTCATATTCTCTCTAGTCAACTCATTGTCCCAAAAATCCTTTAGCTCTTGATGATTAAATTATTCTAACTTCTAATGAATGTATGTTCTTTGGTCTTTGGTGTGTAGCACATTGCTTGGAATGTGCGAGAACAAACCCATTAGATCATTTTCATACAATTTCTATGAACATCTTCTAAATCTAGGTTGGGGTCTCTTAGAGACTTCCACAATAGTAGGAGTAGCCTTATTCATCAAATAATCCTAAAAAAAGGTTTCTTCAACTTTAAAATCCACATAATCTAGATAATAAAGAATACCTTTTCAGCTTATCGAAAACTAGGGTTTTGTGTATGATGCTCTAAATCATCTTCAGTCTCACTTCATCTTGCACTACTTCTAAATTTTGCAAATTATCTTTTCTTTAACTTTGCCTCTTAATTTATTGCTTATGAATTTAGCCATAATTTGTATTTATCTCGTTTTAGCTTTAAATTTTCCCACCACTTTATGAAACATATTGTAAATAAAGAAGAGTTCTGCAATTTTCTAGATCTTCCTATTTTCTGCCTGAAATTTCTTCAATGCCTTCAGAATAGTGACTCACATCACATATCCTTGTGTCACCACTTTCCACCTCATATATCAAGGGATTTTTAGATTTTTTTTGTAAATACTCCCCTTGAAACCATTACTGGGTTGAATTCTTGGAAGAGTTATCTGCAATGGATGCAAATACAAGAGTATTTGATTAATCCTTTTTCTCAGGTTCTTCCTTCTAATTTTTTTCCATTTCTTTCCTTACTTCGGTAGGATCCAATTTGTTTACAGACTTATTCTTTTGTTCCAAATTAGGTTTCTTCCCAATTTTGCTTCTACAAAATTTTGAGATATGTCTCAGTTTATTGCAAATGTGGCACACAACATGTCTTTGATCAAATTGAATTGTATTCATCCCTAGTTTGCACTTATTATCCTTGTGTCCAAAGATATTGCATGTGTAACAGTAGCCTTGAAAATACTAAATCCTTCTATCAACATTAAATCTATTCCTCATTATCTGGCTTCTACATTCGGTAGCTCTATGCCAAAACTTATTGCAAACATAACATTGTCTGGTAAAGAATCCAACATTTTGAATCATTCTATTCTAGTTCATCCTACTTTTGCATTATGTTGCTCTATGGTCGAGTTTATTGCATGAGAAAAAAAAGCCATTAAAAGATAGGTACCTTTGAGCATTAGGATGTCGGATAGGAATCCTATTGGTATTGCTCCTTTCGCTTTTGATTTGATGAAAGTTTCCTTGAACCTTCTTATAATTGTCCACTTTTCTAGAAATAGGTTTTTTCTTGAGCTTTTTCCTTCTTCAATTCCTAGACCACCTTTATCCTTAGAAGGTTTGTAAGAAGTAATCAACTCATCAATCCTTGCAGAGCTAGTTTTGAATCTTTCTTCATGATCTTTTGCTTTATCCATATCAGATCTTATGTTTACCACTTCTTGTTCAATCTTTGCACATTCATCAGTTTTATTTTGAATCTCATCTTTTTGGCATTCCTTAATTCACTTCTTTCCTTCTATTTGCACCTTCAATCTGGTAATGTCTTCATTAGCCTTTTTTAACTAATAAGTAACCTCTCTATGCCTTCCCTTGATTTTTGTGTTCTTCTCTCTTAGTTTCCTGATGCATTCATTTGTTTCTTTTAGGTTTCCTTTCAAATTTCTCTTCCCATCTTCACTTTTATCCAATTCTTCAAGAGCAACATTGATTTCCTCATATACAAAGTTTTCTTTCAAAGGAACAAGATAGATTTTTTTAGCCATGTGTTCATATTTTGGGACCTTCGTCAAGCTATAAGACTTATTTAGAGGAACCAAGCTCTAATACCAATTGTTGAATACACTGAATACTAAGAGGGGGGTGAATCAATATTTTTCTAACAAAATTAATTATTAACCATCCAATTATCAATCTACGTCTAGCTACAATAGTGAACCAAAACACAAAGGAGATCATAACACATTGACACCATAATTTTTTATGTGGAAAACCCAAAGTGGGAAAATCACAGTGAGGATTAGCTTGCAATATATTATAACCTATCATAAGATATTATAGGGCTTACTACCAGGACACACTGTCCTTGAAAAACTCACAACCTGAATACAAAAGATGGCTTATAGCCAAGATACAAAAAGAGCTATGGATCACACTACCAAAAGTGAACTGGAGAAGTGCACCTATAAAGTATAGAAATTAGTTTCAGTTAATCTCTAAAAAACACTAAAATTCTTCTCTAGTTGCAGATATACAATTATCATTAGTCACTTTGCACTACTTCATTTCTTGCATCACTCCTATACACCTTCTATATCTCTATCTCTACTTCTTTCCATCATACACACACATATATAATCAATCATGTCTTCCAACATCAATTAGGTCATCCTAATTAAACAAAAAATTCAAAATGATTTGTCAACCCAATGCAAAATTCATTCTGGTGCACAAAAGAAAAAGTTTCATCCATACATTAGGTCAACCTGAACCTAATAAGTAACACACAAAGTACAAAAAATTCTTAACCTTGTTAGTGAAAAGAATACCAAAATTCTATCACTTAGATTACATAGGAAGATCAATAAAGATAGTTGAAAGCTTGTTTATACCTATAACTTACACTCCATAGTGACATATCAAAAACTCATAGAGTTTTCTTTTCCTCAGAGGATTTCCGGACCAAAATACTGGATTAGCATAGACATACAATTTACTTAGCCAGTTACCAACCAATGATGGGATGGATGACAACAAACCCAGATGTCATCTTGTTCATTCTTCAAATAGGTGATGTTGTTAACTAAGTTTTACCTTAAATTTGTTTCGTAAAAACTAGTTAAAGGTCAAGCCTTGACCGACCAACTAGCTAAGGCTCCTTCCCCTTTAGCATTACCTAGCAATGATTCATTCCCTAATGATAATGTGTTGAAAATTGAAACTAATACATTGGAATTATATTTTGATGGATCTAAGTGTAGAACTAGCTCTGTTGTGGGAGTTATAATAATCCTTCCCACGAGAGATCCTATTCCCTTATATTATCAGTTAAACTTCCTATGTACAAACAACACTACTGATTATGAAGCATTTCTCACTGGGTTGCATGCCACTTTAATAATGGAAGCTTGAGACATTGAGATATTCAAAGATTCACAATTGGTTATTAAACAAATAAATAAAACATATCAAGTGAAACATGACAAATTGTTGAAATACAAGGATCTTGGAATGATTTTTTTAGAGAAGTTTGAATAGTTTACCATTGATAATATCGCTCAAAAGGATAATTGACATGTGGATGCAATGGTGAGTGTAGCTTCCCTTATATCTCCTCAATATTATTCAAAAGTATTCACATTTATTGTGCATATAGTTATGAAACCATCAATAAAAGATAAAATAAAAGTAGTATCAACAACCATAGAAAACTCAAAGAATTATATTCTTTGATATTTAATTATTTAAAAGATGGTACCTTTCCTAAGCTGACAACTAAGAACACTCTATCCCACCATTGAAAACTTGTGCCTAAGTATATAATTCTAGATAATGTGTTGTATTAAAGGTTGTTTGATGATCTCTTACTTAGATGCCTTAATGGTGCATGAGCACCTTCTTGTCTCCATCAAACATTTTGGTGAAATTTGAATTTCTAAATGAAAAAGAATTGTAAAAGGTCATGATAAGGCCTATTCAATTGTAAATGAGTCATGAATAGGTCTTTAGGAGGTTGAAATAAAGGAAAAAGAAAAATTTGAAAATAAATATAAAAGTTGCCAATTTGTAAAATGCAACAAAAAGGAAAAAAATAGAATATAAAGAGAAAGTGGGAAAGTAAAGGGTTTGGTCGATGGAGGAAGTAAAAAATTCAGTTATTGAATGGGAAATAGCATTAAAAAGGCTTGTAGAGGGCGAGCAAAG
Organism: Sequoia sempervirens; assembly: GCA_007258455.2. NCBI lineage: Eukaryota > Viridiplantae > Streptophyta > Pinopsida > Cupressales > Cupressaceae > Sequoia > Sequoia sempervirens. The sequence goes on from VDFB02337941.1 coordinate 204,638, forward strand.
GACAATCAATTGTATTCTTGAAGAAATAATACTAAATAAAGCTCCATGTTTTTTAATTTCAGAGTTTTCTTTCATTGTTTCTCAAGTTGCACAATTTGTACAGTAGTTTTGGGTCTTGAATTTTATTGTTTCAAGTAACATTAGGAATTAGCTTTCATTTACTTTAGAGGAAAACCATTAAGTGTATACTTTTTTTGAGTTGATATTTTAGATCTCGATTTTTAATCCTCTATATTGAGGTTTTGAGAGTCCATTAAGAAAATGATCTCTACTCCACCGAGTTAGGAATTATAGACCAGTGGAGTATATGTAAATAAGGTGTTTTATGTTGTCTGAGTATTTACTTGTGTAGGGGGAAGGCGACAATATGAGGATTTAATGCTACTCTCTCAAGAATTTCTGAGACTCACCATGAAAATGGGTAACTCCAAGATAGGATTTGATGAACTAGAATGTAAGGAGGCTGGTAAAGAGTGTATTATGTGTGTGTAGACCTATTTATAGATGATGGAAGAATTTTCAAGGAAGCATGAGGTTTGTAATGGGTATTTTAGATAAACCCTTGCTTGTTTCAATCTATAATAGCATATTATGAGGGTTTCAATGTTTAATGCAATAGTGAATGGTTCCCTTGAAATAAATGATGGAATTGATGATTTTATAGCCTAAATTAAGAATTTTTTTTGGAAAAGTAAGATTTTGGAGTACTTTTGAAGGGACTTACTTTGTATTTGTGGCCTATTTAGAAGCCTAAAAGCATGGGACAATGATTTGTTCTGTTTATTTTTCTAAAACAAAGATATCTGATGTTGAGATATGTTTGAATTCATCCAATGGGCTTCCAAAATTGTATTTGTTTGATGGATTTTCAATGTGTAAATATTGGTATACTTGTTTTAGGGGTTTTACAATGCTCGTAGAATATCGGTGCTTGCATGTTAGAAATTGGGATTCTAAGCATATAGTGATAAAAGTGTTTGATGTTTTTTGAAAACTTATCAAAAGATGTTAAAGATGTTTTAATGATTTTGGGAAGGTACAAAGACTAATCTTGCTAATTTGAGGTTTTGGTGAATATGGGACCTTGGTGCAACAATAGTGTTTTAAGAGCATGATTTTGAAAATTTGTCAAAGAAAAGTAATGAAGCAGTATATTTAGTTCATTCCTGACAAAATGTGATGTTAAAGTGTCTTGGAAGTATGAGAATAAGATTAAGCAAGAAATCTTGGTTTTATGGTTATTTTTCCTTGTAAAAGAAAGATTGATTTGATGAGTGATTTGTTGAATAGTGAAGAGTTGTTTGGTTCAATGAATTCTAGTCAGGTTTTGGTTTTATTCTTGTTAGAAAGGTGTTGGTACTGATGAGTTTGAGTTTGATAAAGGTTGGGAGCCTAAGTTGATGATTTATGGCATTGTAAAATGAAGAATCGGGTGAAATTGTGTAAAAGTTGAGTGAATCAAAGATGTTTGTTCATTTTGATCTTCTTCATTTGTGTTTGGGTCTAATGTACCCCTAAATGAATATATGTTGTTGATAGATTCCCTTGCGTCACTTAAATAATCTGAAATCCCTATAGAACTTGAACAAGCTCATGCAAGTGCTTGTGGAGGTCACTTTGGAGGAAGAACATTAATCCAAAAACTAATCTACAGAGGATACTATTGGAGACATATGGAACACGATTGCTTTTCATACGTCAAATAAAATGTCACAAATGTCAAGAACATAGCAATTTGATTCATGCTCCTGCCTCCAAACTTCATGCTAAAGTGCCTGTTTAGCCCTTTCTAGTTTGGTGTTTTGATCTCATTGGAAAAATATCACTACCTTCCTCCATAGAACATACATTCGTAATCACTATGACAAACAACTTGATGAATTGGGTAGAAGAATTTTTCTTCATTTAACAACTACTGATGTGATATGTTGTTTCATATTGGAAAACATTATTGCACACTTTGGACTTCCTTGTGCATTAGTTTTAGACAATGGGACATCATTTAAGAATAATGACATGAAAAAGTTCTTAGAAAAATTTAACATACAACATCGCTTTTCAACACCCTATTATCCACAATCTAATGGTCAAGTCGAATCAACTAATAGAACCCTCAAACAAATCTTAAGGAAAAAAATAAGCAAACATAATAAAGACTGGCACACACAACTAACATTTGTGTTATAGCCCTATCACATGAGTGCTAGATTATCCATGGGGAGCACACCTTATAACCTCATCTATGGTATCAAGGAAATAATTCCCTTGGAGTTAGAGATTCCTACATTAGGAATCACTCTTCAAGGATTTATTGATGATAATTTTTATAAAGAACAATGACTACATCAGCTTGAAATGTTTGATGAATAGTGAATTAATGCTCTTGAGCATCTTTAGGCTTACTCAAGGATAAAGTAGCATAGTTATAATGACAATGTTATCCCTTGGTCATTCAATAAAGGTTATTTGGTGTTATGTGAGAATCAACATAATGTTAATTCCTCCCCAACTGAAAAAGGAAAATCTAGCCCTAATTGGCTAGGACCTTACATAATAAATGCAAGTTATGGGTTTGGCACATATACGTTAGCACAAATTGATGGTACACCTCTTAAGGAACCTATAAATTCTACACTTGTGTTGGTATTATGTCTAATCTTCTTGAATAGTGTGAATTATAAAGGAATGGTCTTAGAGTTACTAGATAAAATTGTATGTGCTCTCACATTGCTTCATTCTTGAGAAACAATTAGTTGTGTGTCTTGAATACTAAAGTAATTATTTAAATTAATTTTTAGATAGTTACTTTAGGATTCATAATATTCAAGGTAATCTTGTATGCCATGATAGATTAGATCCTTACATACATTTAATGTTCCATAATTAGATTGTAGATGCATTTAATTTAGCATAACATACTTAATCACACAGTTGCATCTAAGAGAAACTAGAATACATTTTAATTGGATCACATAAAAGAGATATAAATAAAGGGAATATTTATTAAATAATCTTACAAAGATTATTAGATTAATGACATTTCCATTTAACATTAAACACATAAACATAAATAACCAAACATCAAATGATCATATATATATATATAGAGAGTACATGCCATCAATATATACAATGCTATATGGTCTATGACTACTTAATCCCTTGGGATCTAGTGATCACATCTGTATAGAGACAGTCCATTGAGAGATGGTGGTATGTGATTATGATTGTGAGCTAACAAGTGCATCAAGAGCATATTGTACACCATTTACTTGTGCAATAGCCTCCTGTTGATCCTGCACTAGGTAGTCTCTCTCTGCTTGTAGCCTGACTACTGTTGCATGGAGTCTCTTGACCTCTACTAGGGCTCGAGATGACCAGAAATCTGCATAGAAAACCTTGGATTGATGAGCGCACCTCCTAAAAACTTCATATGCTACCCTCAATCTAAAATATGGCTCAAAAAGCTTTGGTTCCTGCTCCACAATGGGTGGGGGCACATATTCTATATTAGTAGCATCCTTGTAGACTAATAGAGGCACTATCTCGGTAGCAACCTTGCGATAGAGATCATGTATGTCTCTCACAGTCCTTTCAAGATAGAAATCATAAATATAATTAGTACAGATCATGATATATATATAGACATAAAATTAAAACATAAAGCATGAAAATAAGCATAAAGCAGAATAGAAAAAAAAATATCATCACCTAGTTCTCTAGTTGGCTATGTAAAGACAACCTCATCCTATGTAGGAGGCATGGAGGATGTGCTAGACCCTCCATGAGTGTAGGTGTTGCCTCTCTCCACTCATGGACAACTGGATCCTCATCCACTATATCATGACCCTCACTCATCAATTGCTCCTCCTCCTTGTCCTCCTCCTTATCCTCCTACTCTTCCTCCTCCTCATTCTTTCCCTCATCCTCCTCCTACCCATCACAATCAAGACAGACAACCTTGTCATACTCCTCATCTATCACATTTATAAATAGTTCTACAACCTTGACCCCTGTCTCCTCATTGTTGGATGTTGTCGATATAGTTACTGATATATGGTTGTCATTGATGTCAACACTATTAGCATTTGGTGCATTGAAGATTGTATATGTCGAGGATATTGAGAAAATTGTAAAAGAAAGTATTCCTGGTTCCTAGTGGAACTGTGCAGGTCAAGGAGGCGTTGTGCTTTGTACGTTGAGGATTAGCTAATTTGGATTTAAGGGTTTAATTTTGAATGTTTCTAGATCATCTACTGGAAGTTTTAGAGGTGCACATGAAGTTTTGAGTATGTTGTGGTCCGATAGTGTGTTGCTAGTCTCTATCAGTGTGCCTGAATGAAGTTTGTGTAATTCTTGTTTTCTCAGTTGTTCTGGACACTTCTTTGTTGTTTCATGGTGTTATGTGGTGTCTCTAGATCATCCTCTATCTTTGTGGTACATCCACATTATTCAGAGAGTTTTTGGTTGAAGATCTGTGTGCACGTGTTTGTTTTTCTTGTTCCTAGCTGACATGTTGGTAGCGTGTTGTGGATCTTCAAGGTGTAATTAATTAAAGTATTCTTGTGTTGGAGATATTAATTTGGGTCTCCACTATGTTGTGGCCGACCTTGGCTAATACACATTAAAATTTTATTTGTAAATTTGGGCCGACATTACAAATATATTTTATTTTCTTTGGCCGATGAAGTGGTGATGGAATTTCATGTAGCAGATATATAAGGGTGATTAGTTCATTGTTGAATATGATGCTTCATGTGCTTGTATGTGTGTATGTCTGAATATCATTCGATTGCTGAGTAGAGTGTGAAGAATAATGTGCAAAGTGTGAATAAGAGTTGAGCTTAATTGGAACTATAATCAGGCTTGTGAAGAAGCTATTTTCTCAGTTCACAAATATTGGATGGTTTTAATCCAATCCCTATTGTTGGATAGTGAGGCATCTTTTGTAATTGAGAAGTGATCTCTAGGAAGTGTGCCTAAATGCATGTGCATTCCCTTTATTATTTCTTTTATACTTCTAGCAGAGTATAATCTTGTGTACTAACATCCACCATGGTTTTTCCCCAATAGGGTTTCCATGTGAAAAAATCCTTTTGTTCTTTGTCTCTTTGATGTGTTGATTTTTTATGGTTAATTTCTTATTCATCATATCTAAGATTAAGTTAATATTAAGAAGAAGAGTTTTAGTTTCTGTTAGAACTAATTCACCCCCCCTCTCAGTTGTGTTTCCTTGTTTTTCCAACAATTGGTATCAGAGCAGGTTCCTCTAAAGAAAGTCTAATAGCTTGAGGTGATTTGAGATGGAAACAAAATTCAAGAAGGACAGTCCTATATTTGATGGCTCTAACTATTCATTATGGAAAGTTAGGATGCAATGCCACTTAATGTGTATTGGTGATGCTATTTGGAAGATTACTAAAAATGAACATATCATTCCTCGGAATGGTCCCTCTACTATTGATGAGATCAAAGGTGTTGGAAGCAATATCAGGGCTATTGAAGCTTTGGCAAGTGCCTTAACAAATTTAGAGATGGCTAATGTGTTAGGTTTGAATACAACTCATGAAATGTGGATGAAACTAGAAACTTTGTATGAAGGAGATGCATAGGTGAAGATGGCTAAGCTACAAAGCTTGGAAGGAAAGTATGAGAATCAAAAGATGGGTGAAGATTAAAATATCTCCTCTTTTATGTAGAGAGTAAATGTGATAGTGAAGGGTATTACATGTTCTCGTGGTTCTGTGGGTGAGGATAAAATTGTGGCTAAAGTAGTTTGATCCTTGCCTCCCTACTACAAAATGAAGGTTTATGCTATTGAAGATTTCAGATCAGTAAACAAGTTGACAAGAGATACGCTAATTGGGAAACTTGCTGCTTTTGAGATAAGTGAGTTTGGTAAATCCACACCAAAAACTAAATATGCATTTAATGTTATTGTGTCTGGAAGCAACAGACAAATATATAGTTTGAGAGAGAGTTATAGGAAGGTATCCAAGTATGATGAAGAACTAAAACAATGCAAAGATAAAGAAAGAGAAGTAGAAGAACTGGAAGTGTTGATTGCAAAGCAAGAAGGGAGAGGAAAAGGTAAGTATGAAGATGTATTACATATTAAATGTTTTTCATGTAGTAAAATAGGTCATTTTGCATCAAGATGTCTTGAAAGAGTTCTTAGATCTAAACCAAAGAAGTCTGATTCCCAAAGAGATGCTACTTTGTTAAAGAAAAAGTGACTAATGAAGAATCTTATAAAGATAATGGAAAAGAAGATGATTGAGCTTTCATTGCTACCATTGAAAATAATCTTGTGGCTACTGAATCTACTAAAGATGAAAAATATCTTCCAGCTCAAGTTGAAGAAAAAGATGAGTGGGTCATTGATAGTGGATGCTCACATCACATGACTACTGAAAAAGGAAAATTTGTAAGTCTGGAACAGTATGATGGAGGAGTTGTAATATTTGGAGATAACAATGCTGGTGTGATTTTTGGTAGAGGATCATTTTCCTTGGTGGTAAGGACAACATTGATGATGTCCTCTATGTTGAAGGTCTGAAGCACAATCTGTTGAGTGTTAGACAGATGGTTCACAAGGGGTATGATCCATAGTTTAAAGAAAAAAGATGCAAGATACATGGAAGTTCTAGAAACATGATTGCAGTAGGAAAACAAACACAATGTAACATTTTTCATTTGAATACTACTAGTGGGAGTTGTTTGATTTCTCAAATAGATGAAAGCTGGTTGTGGCATAGGAGATTGTGTCATGTGAATTTTGACAACATTATCAAGATAAGTTATGCTCAAGCAGTAAGATATCTACCTAGATTAGTGAAGCCTGCTAATATAATTTGCAAGGAATGTCAGATGGGTAAACAAACTAGAGTTTCCTTCTAGAGAAAACATTTTCATTCAAATAATTTGCTTGAGTTATTACATACTAACCTTGTGGTCCTTCAAGAGTCAGAAGTATTCATGGAGAAAGGTATTTTATGCTAGTTATTGATGATTACTCTAGAATGATTTGGGTTTCCTTTTTGAGAGAAAAATGTGAAGCATTAGAGAAATTCAAATCCTTCAAGGCTATGGTAGAAAATAAATGAGAAAGTTCTAAAAATCAAGTGCCTAAGATCTGATAGAGTTGGTGAGTACATTTCTAAGGAATTTAACTCTTATTGTGAAGAACATGGAACTAAAAGACACCTATCTGCTCCTCGAACCCCCCAACAAAATGGAGTTGTAGAAAGAAAGAATAGAACAATTTTGGATGCTGCTAGAACCATGATGATGGAAGGAAATGTGTCTTAGATGTACTTGAGTGAAGAGGTAAGTACTATTTTGTATACCTTGAATCGAGTAAATGTGAATGGAAATTATGGTAAGACCCCTTATGAGTTATGGTTTGGTCACAAACCTACTGTTAAGTATTTTAAGATCTTTGGAAGTAAGAGTTATATCAAGAGAGATGACGATATAGGAAAATTTGATGCTAGAAGCGATGAAGGGATCTTCCTAGGTTACTCTATTAAGAGCAAGGTATACCGGTGCTATAATAAAAGACTAAGAAAGATGGTTGAAAATGAAAATGTCAGAGTTGATGAGGTCTCTATCAAATCATCCAGACCTTACAGTTATGATTCAGACAAAGACATTACAAGCTAGGGGAAGAACAATCATACACCAAATCTACTTCAGATTATTCCATATGTTCCGGTGAAGCAACCTTAATTTGTTCTGGTAAATCAAGCCAGTCAGGAAGCTCCGACAAGTGTAGAGGCACAAACAAGTGGAAGTGTAGAAGAAATATTTGAAGAATCAAAAGTCCAAGTAAGTCCCAAAACTCCAAGGTATGTAAAGTTGAATCATTTAGAAAGAAAATCATAGGAGATAAGAGTAAAGAAGTGCAAACTAGAAGAAAAATTGTAGAAGAATATTGTCTGATATCCAAGATTGAACCTAAGAGTGTCATTGAAACCTGTCAAGATGAACATTGGCTGGAAGCTATGAAGGAAGAGCTAACATAGATTGAAAATAATGACACATGGCTACTGGTTCCTAGGCCTAAAGAAAAAAATGTGATTGGTACCAATTGGGTATTCAGAAACAAGCTGAATGAAGAAGGGAAGTGGTCCAGAATAAAGCAAGACTGGTATGTAAAGGCTATTCTCAAATGGAAGGTATTGATTTTGAAGAAACCTTTGCCCCTATAGCTAGAATTGAAGTTGTGAGATTATTTCTTGATTATGTTGCATACAAGAATTATAAAGTCTATCAAATGGATGTAAAATCTACTTTTCTAAATGGAGAACTAGAAGAATAAGTGTACATTGAACAACTAGATGGATTCCAATTAATAGATAAGGGAGGTATGGTTTGCAAATTGAAGAAAGCTTTGCATGGACTTAAGCAAGCCCCTACAACATGATATGCTAGATTGGAAAAATGTCTCCTGAAGCTTAGATTCACTAAAGGTACTGCTGATAGCAACTTATACCTCAAGTTAGATCATGATAAGGAATTGATTATAGAAATTTTTGTTGATGATATCATTTTTGGAGGAGATGATAATCTATGTATGAAGTTTGTCGATGAAATGAAGAGTCAATTTGAGATGAGCATGATTGGTGAAATGAAGTTCTTTCTGGGATTACAAGTTACACAATTGGACCAAGGGATTTTCATATCTCATTGCAAATATGTAAAAGAGCTATTGAATAAGTTTGGAATGGCTGACTCCAAACCTGTCGGTACTCCCATGGTGACCGGATGTAAGCTATCACAAAATGATGATTCTCCAAAGACAAATCAAACTTGGTACAAATCAATGATTGGTGGATTGCTCTACTTGACACAGACTAGACCAGACATTATGAATGTTGTATGTATGGTTGCTAGATTTCAAGATGATCCAAAGGACTCATATGTGACTGTTGTGAAAAGAATTTTTAGATATCTTAAAGGAACAACCAACTTTGGACTTTGGTATCCAAAAGATGATGATCTCACTTTGTGTGCATACACTAAAGTGGATTGGGATGGTGATGTAGGTGACAGGAAAAGTACTAATGGTGGTGCTTTCTTCCTAGGGAAGAAGCTAATATCTTGGTTGAGAAGAAAGTAGAATTCAATTTCTCTATCCACTATTGAAGAATAATACATTGTTGCAGCAAATAATTGCACTCAAGTGATATGGATGAAACGGATGCTGAGAGATATCAGAGTGATATATGAAGATCCTATTTCCATATACTGTGATGATTCAAGTGCAATAAACATCTCAAGGAATCTAGTACTACACTCTAAGAATAAACATATTTCAATTAATTTTCATTTCTTGAGGGAAAAGGTAAATGAGAAAGAAGTCAAACTAGAATATGTGCCTACCAAAGAACAGATTATAGATATATTTACTAAGCCTTTTCTAAAGGATATTTTTGAGTATCTCAAAGGGATGCTAGGGGCAATCACCCCTCCTAATAAGAACTAAAGATGCATTTATTCAAATCAATCTAAGAGCTTCATTGCTATATTTTGATCTGTATTGATGTTTTTGTGGTTGCTACTCAAGGGGAGTAGTTAGATGTGTGGATATGTGGTTTAGAGAATGTGTTTAGAAAGGTCATGGTTACCTTTCCCATTGATGTCAAAGCGGGAGAAGTGCATTGTGAAAAATTATTGTGGAGAAAAATTCAGTTGAGAGTACTTAAGAAGTCAGTGTGTTGGGTTGATGGTATTTTTCACATCATGTGTTGCCATCAATCCCAAAGGGGGAGATTTTTGGATGTTTTGGATATGGTTGCTGCTATGTGGTTGTCATTGATGTCAACACTATTAGCATTTAGTCCATTGAAGACTGTATATGTCGAGGATATTGAGAAAATTGTAAAAGAAAGTATTCCTAGTTCCTAGTGGAACTGTGCAAGTCAAGAAGGCGTTGTGTTTTGTAAGTTGAATATTAGTTGATGTGGATTTAAGGGTTTAATGTTAAATATTTCTAGATCATCTACCGGAAGTTTCAAAGGTCTGCATGAATTTTTGAGTATGTTGTGGTCTGACAGTGTGTTGTTGGTCTCTATTAGTGTTCCTTAATGAAGTTTGTGTAATTCTTCTTTTCTCAGTTGTTGCGAACACTTCTCTATTGTTTCTTGGTGTTATGTGGTGTCTCTAGATCATTCTCTATCTTTTTGGTATGTCCACATTATTCAGAGAGTTCATGGTTGAAGATCTTTGTGCTCATGTTCATTTTTCTTGTTCCTAGTTGACATGTTGTTGGTAGTGTGTTGTAGATCTTTGAGGTATAATTAATTAAAGTATTCTTGTGTTGGAGATATTAATTTGGGTCTCCACTATGTTGTGGCTGACCTTGGTGGATACACATTAAAATTTTATTTGTAAATTTGGGTAGACATTACAAATATATTTTATTTTCTTTGGTTGATGAAGTGGTGACGGAATTTCATGTAGTAGATATATAAGGGTGATTAGTTCATTGTTGAATATGATACTTCATGTGCTCCTATGTGTGTATGTGTGAATATCATTCAATTGTTGAGTAGAGTGTGAAGAAGAATGTGTGAAGTGTTAATAAGAGTTGAGCTTAATTGGAACTATAATTAGGCTTGTGAAGAAGCTATTTTCTTAGTTCACAAATCTTGGATGGTTTTAATCCAAACCCTATTGTTGGATAGTGAATGATGTTTTGTAATTGAGTAGTGAGCTCTAGGCAGTGTGCCTAAATGCATGTGCATTCCCTTTACTATTTCTTTTATACTTCTAGCAAATTATAATCTTGTGGACTAACATCTACCATGGTTTTTCCCCAATAGGGTTTCCACGCAAAAAAAACTTTGTGTTCTTTCTCTCTTTGATGTGTTTATTGTTGATGGTTAATTGCTTATCCATCAGATCTGATATTAAGTTAAGATTGAGAAGAAGAGTTTTAGTTTTTGTTACAACTGATTCATCCCCCCTCTTAGATGTGTGTCCTTGTTTTGCCAACACTCATCTATATCCTCCTCCTCATCTCTCTGATCCAAGAGTGGCCCTACATAGCCTATTAGGTCATCCATCGGGAATATAGAAGTTAGCCATGCTACTTCCCACCACTCCTCATACACATATGTTGCACCAATGTCATTAGAATCAAAGACTAGGGGCATATCATGATCCTTGTAATCTGAGTCACTATAGAAAACATCATCAGTGGTGAGTCATCTCATATGATTGGACCTTTGAGCACTCCATACTGATCACTCAAAGAAAGATCATGCTACTGGTGGTACCTTTACCTTCTGAAACAATCACATGACATAATCATCGTAGAAAGGACATACTACATAATCATGTCTACCTACCAGAAATATTTCCATCTGCAATCTCCTCATCTGATGGGTATCATTCATCCACTGGGGTCTCAGCTAGTCTAGTCTCCATAAGATCTCCTCATCTAGTTGATCGAATCTAACCCTCCAAAAGTGTAAATCTCTATACAGCCATAACCACCTAGAAGGATAATTGAATGCATGAGAGTGTCCCAGGTTTGATATACGTGGAAATCCTGTTAGCCTTGTGTATGTGATATGCTCTAGGAACCACATCTACACTAGAGTATAGTGTACAATACTATCGACCTAATGGTATGCAAAGTGCCTTAGATCATAATACAAGTGTGAAACGATGTTGCCCCCTAGGTGTATATAGTCCTCTATTGCACCATCTATCATATCATGTGAACTAGTCCTTCATCTAGATGTTCTCCCTGACCATCAAGGATGAGTACTAGTGCCATGTTGAACATCATATTTCATACCACAAGTGGTTCTCATGAATAAAGTAGCCATGATAGCTTAATGCATGGCCCCATGATGTCATCCAGAATTAGACCTCTAATATAGTGTTGTATATCATATTTCATCGCATAAAATGACCAAACCCCTCAAAAATAGACTATCTCACCTCAAATCAAAACTCGAAGAATGTGATGGACATCCTCTAAGGTGATTTTCATCTCACCTATCAGAAGATGAAATGTACAAGTGTCTACATCGTAGCTCTCAACCAATACCATTAACATAGCATCATGGTACCCCATAGGGAGCATGAGGTATACCTAATACAATCCAATTTTTTGGAATACCTATGTGTCCTCCTCTGATAATGTTGGGGCTAAGTATCGTAGGTGACAAAACTATCTACTGCTAAGATCCTATCATTACTGAGGAGAAAACTAACAAAAATAAAAAATATGTCCTATAAGCATTCTAAAATATTAAATCTATATATCAACAATCAAAAAAGTGTACTAAAGTTGTTCTATTAAAATTTTCTAAGGGTCCTAGACACTTTAGCTCCCTCTTGGGACACTTCGTGAAGAAATGAGACAATTTGTCAAAAAGTGGGACACTTCATGAAAAAAGTGGGACACTTTGTGACAAAAAGGGACACTTTGCAAACTTTTCTTGCAAGGTCCTAAATATATCTAGAAATGAGTAAAAACATAAAAAAATGCATAAGGACAAAGCTAAGGTAAAAAAAAACTCTCCTAATGTTATAGCTTTCCTTGAGCTAGCTCCTCCTATAGGACATCTAGTCTGGGAGGCTCATATGGTCATCGGCTTGGCATATTCAGTCATTCTCCACCAAAGTCAAGCTATAAGAAGGTAAAGACAAAATAAGTAGAAATTACTTGAATTTTTACTCCTATATATATTAAAATTAGGGTTTTACTGTATTAGGGTTAAAAGTAGTTTTCTCATTCAAACTAGCATGCCCACTTTAATTCACCATTAATAGGCCCCTAAGACCTTTTAGTTTGGATCTTGAGGCTTATTTCAACTAAAAACTTGACAAAATCATCAAAAGCACTAAAATTCCTAACAACCAACACCAAATATATAGGGTGCAAATCATACACCACCTTGGGCATATGAGTCCCCCTACATGGGACCCATACACCAAAGGTGGTGCATGAGTTCCATTTTGGGCTTTCATAGCTTTTGAGCAGGAAATTCAACTTTTTAATTCAAATTTTTGGTTGATGTAAGCTTTTGAGATCTTAATAATAGTAAATTAGGTGTAAATTCCTATATAAGAAAGCTTGTAAGTCATTTTTTCATCTAAGCAAGCATTTTATGAGAAATTTCATGATCCATGTATTCAAAAGTCTTCAAACATTCTTTCACAAGAGCATTCAAGTTTCAAGAGCAAGTAAAGTTGAAGTCTTGGAGCAACATTAAAGTGTTTTTGCATTCTAGGTTGGGGAGATGCAACTAGCAATCAAGCCAAGCCTAATGAATTTTTTCCTAGGTGATTCCATCCTCCATTATCACTCTACTTTTAGCCTAAGGAAGGTAGATGCATCAACATGATTTATTAAAGCGATTTGATATCTCTTAAAGTGAGTCATTACATTCAAGCTTCATTCATGCATCTCATTCTTACACATTAGAATAGGGTTGCATTACATTTTCAGATTTCCTAATCTTAGAAACACTTAAGGTTAGGGTTTATGTTCACATTTTCATTCAAGTTTCATTGTTTCTATCAAGGTTTAATTGCAAAACTAGGGGTTTGACTAAGGAAAAGCCCCCATAAGCAATCAAGTATATATTCTAATTTGTAGGTCTTTTTATAGTCTCAAATCTAGAAATAAATTTGAAAGAGAAGGGAAAAGGTTGAAGTGCATATTTGAACTTTGAATTCCTAAAAAGTGGAATAGGACTTGTATGCTGGGAGTGGCATATGATCTCACTATAGGAAAAATTTCTAGATTTTTGTTGATCTAAAATCTACACTCCTAGAAACCTATTCTAGACCAGAAACCCTAGTTTGGGATTGATACGCCCAGAGTGGCATATGAGTCCCAATATTCCAAAATTTTAGGATTTTCAATGTTTTAGAGCTTATTCCATTGTTCTTCAGGTTTCTAGGTGCACATATCTGATCTTATAGTTTTTTGTTCTCATTTACATGCATTTTTAGGTAATTTGAGTGAAGTATTGCATTGCATTAGGTTTAAGCATTGGGTCTTGCATTTATTTGTCTTTCCAATCCCTAGCTTGGTGTTGAACCCCTATTTAGTTTATAATCAAACCCTAGGACAACCCTATTGAAATATCTATTTCTCCTTTGCATATATCTTAGATTGAGATCTCTAGGTTTTCCCTTCAATGAAATAATTGTGAAATGTGTTTGCTCTATGTCGTAAACCATAAGTAGCAAATCCATTTTTTGTTATTTCACCAATAAATTATTTAAATTTTTAGGTTGTGTTGTACATATTTTTCACACATGCTCCATCGAAGGCAGGGATCCCTTTTATTTCTCTTTTTCCTTGCTCCTAATGGCTTGGTTCCTTCTCTCTTGCTTTTCTTTTTCCTTAATTCTTTGATTTTTGGGACAATTTTCTTGTGGTTTTGGGATGTTTCCATGATTCCTAAGTTAATTTCCAAGGTTTCATTGAGTTTGGAGGAGTTGTGATAATTTCACTACAGGTTGTTGTCTGCGGGTTTCCATGTGTGGGTCACCGTCCACGGGATTCCATGTTCAGGTCGTCATTTGCGGGTTTTCGTGTGTGGGTTTCCATCTGTTGGATTCTTTGTGCAGGTCACCATCTGTAGGTTTTCATGTGCATGTCATTGTGTAGGGAATGCTATTTTCTTATGGTGCTAGACCCTATTGCTTTCGTATTCCAAATTTCTACATTTTTCAAAAGGGGTCAAATCATTTAGGAATAGGTCCAGGCACCCTTCTAATGCATCTTTCATGTGCTTAATTTGAAGAAACACAAAATTTCTAAGAGTTGTGGCTTTACGCAAATTTTCATGTGGGAAGGTTCCTTGTAGGTGTCGTGGTCCCCAATGTCACTTTTATAGTGCAAACTTGTTTGACTTCCTTCCTCACGGTACCCATATATCATGCTTTCATGAGTCAAACTTGATTCTCAAATACCAAAACCCTAGTGCAAGTACCCCTTTGTAGGTCTACCTATGTGGACTGCTCCTAGTTGTTTCACATCACCTCAAGGCTGTTCTCCAGCAGTGCGAACAACACACCTTTCCACTAGGTAGAATTCAAGGTCATTGACGTTGGTGACACTAAAATGCATAAGCCACAAGCCTTTAGCTGAGCCACTCCCATGAGTCCACCAATGTGGACCACCACGGCTGACACTCCACCTATCCAAAGCCATTCTTTAATGGTAGAACCCTAATGACCCTCCCCTTGTTGGTCCTCGCACTATCCTAGTCATTATGCTACAACTTGAAGAATTTGAACGATCCCAAGAAGAAAAATTGTCATGCAGGTTTTGTGATGCGGAACTCCACATGCAGAAATTTTTCTACCCAACACCACTACTTAACAACCAAACCTTGGCAAATTTCCACCCCATAGTTCCCACACTCTTCAACCCACATAAGCTAAAAATACCAATCTAACAAAGGGAAAAAGGCTTAAGATGCTTCCACCCAAAATTACACACATGCCTTGAGTGACTTTGCATTGGGTTTACCTCACATAGTCCCATGCAAAAATATCTATGTGGGTAGCTACCTATAGACTTCCCCTTTCCCTGAGTTGTTCCTTAATGACTTTCTTCATAGTAGCTTCCACAGAGGGGAAATCCACACTCCCAAGCCCACATTCTTGCAAATCACCTGAATGAGCTTCAAATGGTAAACTAGAATGGATATTATGATCTTTTGAAGGTATATGGATGCATCTAACACTTAATTTGTAGGATTTAATTGACGTTTAGCTTGTTGATGCACTTATTGCATCTTTTAGTGTAGGATTTATGGAACCTACTGTGGCACCATCAAAGAAGCCCGGAAGAGATCTTGGAAGAAAAGAGGAAAATGATTTCTGCATAAAAAATGTTTAGTTTTCCAAAGGGGGACTAAGTAACACATAAATGCATACCAAGGAAGTCGACAAAAGTGAAAATGGTGACCTTAAATGGAGCAAGAGGGAGTTGTTCTAGTTTTCAACAAATAATGATGATGATTGCTAGGAGCTATCCACCGAGATCAGGAGCAACACATCTACTTCTTATTAACACAAATATGCAACAACATTTTCCTGATTAGATGCAGAAATGTAGCGAACACATCAATAAAAAGGAAAATTTCAATAGTTTCTAACTATAGTGAAAGAGGCAACCAAAAGACAAAACAACTATAGTGGCTAAAAGACAAAATAGACTACATGAAAAAATAGGGAAAAATAAAAGAACTCTATTTTATATTGTAAGATTTTGGGGGTAGGTGAAATTCTAAGCTGTAACAAATCTAGGCCATACATTTTATATAAATCCTACCCATTCATTTCACCTTTGGAAAACTATAAATAGGGGCTTGCTCCTCATTTGTAAAGGGGTGGTGAATTATTGTAAGAGGAATTTTTCAACAATAGAAAGAAGCAGTGCATTATTTTAGGTGTTTTCTTTGAGCTTTCTCATTTTCCATGCATGATTCAACCTCCATGTTAGTTTTAGTTTTCTTGAATGTCTTCAATGGTTGTTTTGTTATAGTATTGGATGAACTTCCAACCCATAATTTTGGAAGTTGTTGATGACAAGATTTTGTGTAAATTTAGTTTGGGCTTGTTTTCTTACTGTACTTTAGTTAAATTGTATGTTCATGGGGTGAATGCACAATCTGAAAATCTACATACCTTTGAAGATTGCACTAGTTTTGTTTAGCTATAGGTTTCTCTTGCTCAAACAAAACTCACTTTTATGGGAGTTTGTCTACTACAACATTCTCCATTATTTCGATTCACTCATAGCTTATATTTAAAATAGATTTCTCAACCCTTTCCTCTTTTTACATTTCTTTTATACCTTTGTTAGTGTAGGATCCCAAGCATCACAACAATGCTAAATCTGATGAACATGGTGAGTTTCAACTTGCTATCCTAAATGTACAACCACTGCTCATTCATTTCCAGTAGTTTGAAACTCCATTTGCAGATCCAACTTCCAATGCTTTGTAAACCATAAATGCCTCCTTATGATTACCAACAAATCACATCAACCAATTGAACTATTTCAAGCATTGTCATGACCTAACACCTGAGAGACCTAGGGATATTTTCTGCAACTTGTTGGTAGGAATTATCTTTCAAGAGAGATAAAACATTTATGTTTTGTTTTTGGTGAGAGGTGCAAAAGAAACCATCAACATAACTAGTGCTAGAAGGAGGGCATGTATGAGCATGAGGCTAAAAATTTGGGAGTTGGATGCACCTTCAAGAAAAATATCCTTTTGGGAAATATATCAACCCTTAGCTCTTGCAAATCCAGAAGAATAATTTGTTAACATGGTAGCCAAATCCTTCAAAGAGTCAATCCAAGAACAACTGAGCAACAAGGACAGACTAAGACTAGAAGAAGTAATGATGTATGGGCAGTACAGGGTCCATAATGCACCTCATTCAAAATTTACTTGCTCTTCATGTGCAAAAATCATTGCCCAGGCTAGGAGCTATTTAAATCAAGATGATCGGCCAACCAGTTATGAAGAGGAGTCATCCACTGAGACAAGAGAGAAATCAACGTTTGGAGGACATTACATTGAAGTTGAATCAAGGAATTCTACAAAATTTAGTGTTCGGATAGTCAACATACATGATGAGAATCAAAAGGAAGAGGCTAAAACTCTTGGGGCAGCAAACAACCATGATAAGAGTCCAAGAAAAGTGAGATTACGAGACCTTGTCTCCATGGATGGAGGTGATGAAGCCTCCAAAAGTGAAGATCCATAGGAGTAAGAACAACTAAAAGTGGAGGTAGTCCTCCATCAAACTTCCTTCAGAGTTGATGATGAAGATCTGATGGTGGAAAGATATAATGAACTCGTCTCAAGACTTATTAGGGATTGGTTAGAGCTAAGACACTAAGTAGATTTGGAGGTATTATTACTTCTAGGTTGGTGTAGGCTGTATGATTTAGCACATCCAAAATTCTCATGCAAGTTGTGTTAGGAGGTCATTAGGTAGGTTAGAGAACAAGTGGAGCAACCAAGTGCAATATCTCCTATAGTTGCTTCAAGGATTAAACCAGTAGTCCAAGAATCAGAGCCAAGTGACAACTTAGCTAAGGGCAAGCCACAAGAGTATCTTGGGGGAGGAATAGAAGAAGGAAAACATAGTCTCAAACATCCAGATGATGATGTAGACCAACTAGGAGAACTATCCATTGAACATTGGGAGTCCTCCCCTCTTCTTGAGAATTTATACATTATTGATGATAGAATTTATGGGGGATTCTCATAGGGAAATCACTTGTCATACTCCAATCCTTTGATGAGAAAGTATCACTTGTTTATTTCTTCCCAATTGTAATTGTGCCACATAGGTATAGTGATAGTGAGGAGGAGTACATTTTAGAAGATGAAAGTGATGAAGATATATTACCTAAGCCTCTGTATGGAGAAATATTAGAGCTCCTAGATTGGGAAAGGGAATTTTCCTCCATTTATAGTGACAGTGAACAAGAGGAAATGAGTAAATATCCTGGTGAGCCTCACAAACTGCAAAGATAAGAAGATCAAAGAAAGGATGTCTTGGAGGCTGCCAAAAAAATTATATACCCTGTCAACTACATGTTGCAAGGAGTCCTTCCTACTTTTCTATTTTTGATCCTCCTACACATCCCAATTGCTACAACAGTACAAATTCATTCATGTCATGTTTTTATGACATAAAGCAACATGGAATTGAAATGGGACAACATGATTCCTCTTGGAAATAGCAATGAAGTAGACACCAGGGTCACATATGACCAACATGATAGTGTCTATCTCCTTGAATAACTATTGATAGAGATTGCAAGTCACACTGAGGGATTGGAAGTGGTGTTGGTTGATTCATTTTCCTAGCCTTATAAAGACCTAGGATCAGGTAGAATGTTCTTTGAACTTGAAATTTTTGATTCCTCACAGTGTCTGTTGCGATCAATTTTATTATGCTTTGCAGAACCGTAATGCAAGTGGATTACTACACCACTAGTTGTACCCTCTATAATTTTCCAATGCATGGTTTTGTCATGTCGTACATGCTCTAGATCGTCAAATACTATTCCCATCACACAATGACATCTAGGTTCTATCTTTGCTTGCTCCTATCAATACTCATAGCTTCATTTATCATTTTGATTATGGGTATGAGGGAAGGAAAAATTTCTTATGGATTGATAATGGGTTTCATGAGCCACCTCAACTATTTGTTTCTCCTGAAGTGGTTATTGGATTTGAATGCTATGATATCAAGTTTTATTTTTCAGAATATAAGGATGAGTTTGCATTGCTTAGAACTTCAATGACCACCATGCTTCTTGTGCATGCATTTTGAGGTCTCATGAGCATGAGTTTCAATCCACTTTTTCTGAACATTGTCCATTGTAAATATCTTTATACATAGTATATTTTGAGTACTGTAGATTTGTGTACATAGCTCTTCTTGCTTTCATTAGGTTAGTAGGTTTGTCATAGACTAGTTTTCTTTGGAGTAGTTTCCTTATTTTTTTCCTTCACTTTCCCGCTTTGCTTGGTTAGGTTGTTGCTTTCCATTTTCTTTCTATTCACTTCTTCCTACTTTCACTTTCCTTCATTGCTTTGCTCGGGGTCCCTTCACTTTTTGTTGGGCATGTTCACAAGAACACAACCATTTCACTACATGGGGTTGTTATGAGTATTTCTTTGAGAAACTTCAATCAAGTTTCCAAAGTGGATGGTGAAAGTTTTTTGTTAGTGTCAAATGACCTAGATGTTTGACTCAAAGAGGATAAGTTGTTGGTTTAATCCAATTCTAATGTATTCTAAAATCTTACAACTTTCTCACTTTAAGAATCTAGAGGTCATTGTAGGCTCCTTTGCGAAGTTAAGTTAAGTAAAAAAGCTGAAATTTTGATTTAGCTCCATTGTGATTCTTAGCCCTAAGTGTGAGCTTCACTACTTGTGGGTTGAAATGAAAAGAAGAGAAAATAAAATTCAAAAGAAACAAAAAGAAAGAAAGAAAGAAAAAAATTGAAAATCAAAAGAAAATTAAACTTTCAGGGGGATCCGAATAACTTTACTGGGGCTAGGGATGCTCGATTGGTAGTAGAGAAATGTTTGAAAGAATCACAATGAAAACCTCATTGAGGCTATGGATGCTTTACTGGAAGTGACGAAATTTCCAAGATTCTTTTGGAGTTAGAATCAATCAGGTAGCTTAAGTTGATGGAGCTTAGGTTCCTATAGTGACTTGAGGGAAATGAATACATTTACACACACTTGGATTTTCAACATACAAAAGGTTGAAATGACTAGTGGTTTTGATCCTTTGGTCATGTTTTTGGTTCATTTATCCTAGCATGAGGGTCAAAAACATAGATTATGGGTTCATGATTCTAGTTTGTTATTGAAATGCACTAGAACATTTCCCCAACCAAGTCGTCATTTTTTGTGCATATCTTGCACACGTCTCGTTGAAGGTAAGGACTCCCTTTTTTCACTTTTTCTCACTCCTATTGGCTTGGTTCCTTCTCGTTTTATTTTATTTTTGCTTCATATTTTGATTTTGGGGAGAATTTTACTATGGATTTGGGATGTTTCTGTGGTTCCTAAGTGAACTGCCTAGGTTTTTTTGAGTTTGGAGGAGTTGCGAGAATTTCACTATGGGTCAACATTTGTGGCTTTCATTGTGTGGGTCGTTGTCCCTTGGTTTCTGTGTGTGGGTTGTTCTTTGTGGGTTTTCATGTGTAGGTCGTCGTATGTGGAGTGCCATTTTCTTATGATGCTAGACCCTACGGCTTCTGCATTCCAAATTTCATAACAAATTAGAATCTTGGATTAAAAGTTATGACCTTGTACCCTTCTAATGTATTTCATGCGCTTAATTTGAAGAAACTCAAAATTTCCAAGAGTTGTGGTTTTGTAGAACTTTTCATGTGGGAAGCCACCTTGTGGGTGCTATGGTCCCCAATGCTAGTTTTACGATACAAACTCTTTCGGTTACCCACCTCATAGTACCCATATCTTGTGCTTTCATGAGTTAAACACTTGATTCCCAAATACCAAAACCCTAGTTTGGGTACCCTCTACGGGTCCACCTATGTAGATTTTCCTCTATGGGTGATCGTCACCTTAGGGCTATTTTCCAGTGGTGTGACCAACATGCCTTTCCATTGCATAGACTCCAAGGCCACCGATGCCATCGACACTAAAATGCATAAGTAAAAATCCTTTGGTTGAGCCACTTTGATGGGTCCACCATTACAGGCCACCACAGCTGGGACTCTACCTATCCAAAGCTATTATTTAATGGTAGAACCCCAATGGCCCTCCTCTCATCGATCCCCGCACTAATTGAGTCATTATGCTACAACTTAGAGAATTTGAAGGAGTCTGAGAAGGAAAATTTTCATGCAGGTTTCACGATGTGGAACTCTACATGTGAAACTCCATCTACCCAATACCACTACTTAATAGAAAAACCCCATCATCTTTCCACCCCATGGTGCCCACACTCTTCACACCCACATAAGCTATAAAGACCAATCTAACAAAGGGAAAAAGTCTTAAGATGCTTCGACCCAAAATCACACACGTGCCAAGTGACTTTCCATTGGGTTTACCTCATAATAGTCCCACACAAAAATCTCCATGCGGGTGGCTTCCTACGAACTTCCCCTTTCCCTTTGTTGTTCCTTAATGACTTTCTTCATAATGACTTCCACACAGGGGAAACCCACACTGCAGGCCCACATTCTTGCAAATCACCCGAATGAGATTCAAATGGTAAACTAGAATGGATATTATGATCTTTTGAAGGTATATGGATGCATCTAACATTGAATTTGTAGGATTTAATTCACATTTAGCTTGTTGATGCACTTATGACGTCTTTGGGTGCAAGATTTATGGAACCTGTCGAGGGGCCATCAAAGAAGCCTGCAAGAGCCCTTGGAGGAAAAAAGGAAAAGGATGTCTGTATAAAAAATGGTTATTTTTCCAAAGGGGGATTGACCAAAACATAAATGCATATGAAGGAAGTCAATGAAAAAAACTTGATGAGAGCCACACCACCCAAAACCCACATAAATCACAATAAAAGATACAAACACATAAGATGCGAGACAAAAAAATGATTCACTTTCTATTATTTTCAGAAAATGCAATCATAGATTCAAAGCTTACATGTTATAGCCTCATGGGCTTGATTCATTACAACAAAATCAACTATTGAAAGAAAATCTATTATCCAGAGCCACAATTTTCACTATCAGGGCCAACTTCTACAACCTCCTCATATCCCTTTTTATTTTACCTAATAACTGCCCAAGAATATTCTTGAAAGTTAAAATTTCCCTTATTTTTTTGAGCTAAAAGTACTGTCATTTGATTTCTAGCCTAGGAAGAAATATTTATGAAATTCACTTTTTAGAGGACCAACTTCACAAGGTCATAACTTTTAATCCAAGAGTCTAATTTGTTATTATTACATATCATTGGAAAGCTCTCGATGAGCTCTACAACATGTAAGCCCACTGTAGTTTGGTTCAATTACTTTTTGGGTTGTTTTGGGGTCTCTAAAGTTTTATATTTGAATTTGAAGCTGCATCGGACAAATTTCTCAAGACAATAACTTTAATATCTACCAAACCATGTAAGGTATTGAGGTGATTCTTTCATGACCAGAAATGTTTTTCAGCTCTGCTCCTTGGGGTAAATTTTAATGTCCATACGAGCCCGTTTAGGTTGGCTTACTAAAAATAGTAAGTTCCTAGTTTTTGTTATTTTTGATTCCTGATAGCCTTATACCCCTTAAGTTCCATCCTGGGACTCAAAATAACTAAAAAAAGAAACCATTTTTTTTGGGTGATGCATGATTTCCCTAAACTATTGGATGCTCCTGCATCAAACACCTAGGGTAATTTGAAAAGTGACCCTATCACTTCTCAAGAGTTAGAGGGAAACCAAAACAATTAACCTCGGCCTTAGACAACCATGATGAATATTCAATAGGCCTTCCTCTCCATTTCACCATTTACTCTACATATTGGATTTTTCTTGTGCTTCTACCCACACGACTATCAAGAATTTCTTATATCTCTTCCTTCTCCAAAGTAGGTGCTAGAATTTTCAACAATTCATTTATCGACCCCTCCTCTATATCACCATGATACTCTATCAAGTCAACAATGTTGAACACATGGAAAAAATTTATTCCACTAGGAAACTCTACCTCATAAGCATTTCAGAAATCACGCTTCTTTAGGATCTGACATGGTCCAAACTTCTTCATCTTTAACTTGTTGTATGTACCAAGTAGAAACCTTTCCTTTAGAAAATTAACCATGAGTTCATCTCCTACCTAGAACCCCTTATACCTCCTTTTATGATCTTCATGAGCCTTATATTGTGATTTCATCTTGTTGATATGTTTCTTCACCTCTTTGCGCAAATTCTTTAGGTGTTCAACAAAATCTTCAGCCTCAACACTATTCTTCTCCCCCTTATCTATCTTTCTCAATTCAGAAGTAGTTCGTTGGCTACTCCCATACACAATCTGAAATGGTGATTTACTAGTGCTCCTATTGACAAAATTATTATAAGTAAATTTTTCCTGTGGTATAATCAAATCCCATCCCTAAGGCTTATCTCCTACTAAGCATCTTAGCAGGTCACCCAGACTCCTATTCGCCACCTTTATTTGTCCATTAGTCTGTGGATGGTGTGCAAAATTGAGCTTCAAATATGTCTTCAAGTTTTTCCATAATGTCCTCTAGAAATAACCAACCAATTTGTTATCTTTTTCTAAAACTATACTCTTTGGTAGACCATATAGCCTCACCACCTCTCTGAAAAACAAATTTGCAACATGAACAACAAAAATGGTCTTATGACATGGAATGAAATGTGCCATATTTGAAAATCTATCCTCCACCACAAATATGGAATCATGCCCTCACTGTGTCCATGGAAATCCAAGAACAAAATCCATGCTAATATTCTCCCATGGCCTCTTAGGTACAGGTAATGGCTAATACAATGTAGTATTTTGATTTGCTCCTTTCACCATCTGACATACTATGTAACTTTATACAAACTCCTTTACATCTTGTTGCAATTGTGGCCAATAATAATTCTCACTGACAAGAGCAATGGTCTTATCTTAAGAAAATTGTCTAGCCAATCCTCCACTATGCTTCTTCTCTATTATATTCTCTCTCATAAAACTCCTTGGAATGCACAATTCTCTTCCTCTAAACAACATCCAATATTGGATTAAGAAATCAAACCATCTCATCCTATCTAATGTAATAGGTTACAAACAAGTCTTTCAAGCTTCTACAAAGTTTGGATCTTCTACATACAAACTCTTGAGTTCATTGAACCTAACAAACTCTATATTCATTTCTATCAACAATTTTTTCCTTCTACTCAAGGAATCTGCAACTCTATTTGACCTTCCACTCCTATGCTTCCAAACAAAGCTATAACTCTACAAAACTCAACCCATTATAAGTGCCTTTGATTCAACTTTCCTTGACTATTTAGATAATGCAAATCTTGGTAATCAGTATATAAAACAAATTCTTTTGGCAAGAAATAGTGTCTCCATTTCTTCAAAGCCTGAGCTATAGCATCATTTAACTTCTCACTAAAATAGGCAATAGGCTTACCTTCTTGACTCAAAACAACTCCTATGGCAGTTCCACTAGCATCATAATCTACCTAAAAGACCTTATTGAAATATAGAAGTGCCAAAATGGGTTGCTTTGTAACTTTCTTCTTCAACATATCGACACCTTTTGCTACTCTTGTAGTCCACTTGAACTCTTTTCTATCCCCTCTCATCGCTTTAGTTAGAGGTACACAAATAATTCTAAAATTCTTAATAAACTTTATATAAAAGCTTGCTAGACCATGAAATGATCTTACCTCTATAACACTCCTTGGAATAGGCCATTCAATGATAGCTTTCACCTTCTCTAGATCCATTTTGAGACCCTCTCCTGAGACAACAAATCCTAGACACACCAACTCTCTCTTCACAAAACTATATTTCTTAAAATTAATCAACAACTTCTCCTCCCTTAGCTTCTAAAAAAATCTTCATATGGGTGAAGCCATAATAGTGGTTTACAATTTTATGGAGGAAGGAAAATTGAAAAAAAATGACCCCATGGCAAAAAAATTGGTTTTAGGGGTTCGCATGAACCTACATGTTCGACCGAACCATAAAGGGGTTCGACCGAACTAGGGTTCGAGCGAACCCATTAACTATTGGGCCCACATTTCCCACCCAAAAAATAAAGGGAAAATGCATATGAGTGGGGGTTCGAATGAACTAGGGTTTGAATGAACCCTGGTTCACTAGCTAGAACCCCCTGGTTCTAGCGAACCCCCTTTTTCCCTAATTTTTTAATTTGTTCACACAAAAAACCTAAAATTTTACACTTTCAAGCTCCGGTTGAGGATGAAAATGGGGGAATATTTAGAAACCAAACTTGGAATCGAGTAGCCTTCAAAACGAGCTATCCAATGAATATAATTTTAGTATGTTTTAGTTTTATTATCTATCTATTTTTTAAGTTTTATTAAATATAGGTTTTTCATCGAAAACAAAACTCTCTGTTCTGCACAAGTGGAAAAATAGAAGATTATTAAAAAAAAAAAATTAAAATATGAGTGCACCAGATATTGAAGTCCTTGATCCAACCAAAAAAAAAGAAAAGAATTTCAATACATACAGTAAAAGTTATGCGTTATACGGTCGCTATGTCTGAATTGTCATTTGATTGACTTCAAAACTTGATTAAAGAAAAAATATTCAATAAAAAACTATCTAACCAAGTGGAAGCACTAGATATCAGAGTTAGAAATCTAAATTTGAAAGAATTGGAATTTTATCCTTCATGGAAAAAAAGTTATGCTTATACGGTGTGCGTCACTTTTTAAAAATGTTTTTTGAAAAAAACCAATTTTTGTGGGAGATGGAAAAAGAAGTGCAATCCGATTCCAAAAAAATTGAAAAAAATATTTTTAGAATCTACAGACAAAATATGACAAGACTCTAGTTTCCATCATCTTCAAATTCCTTACGGTTTAATCGCTATAGGTGCCCAAATGTGGAGATTGTGTTAAAAAAAAAATATCAGTGTCCAGTTTGGCCAAAAATTGTAAACCACTATTGTGGGATCACCCATATATGCATCAAGTGCTCCTCCAATGTCTTATTGAAGATAAAAATATCATCCAAGTAAACAATAAAAAAATTCCTATAAATTCTTTCAATACCTCATTCATAAGCCATATAAATGTGCTTGCTGCATTGGTTAGCCCAAACGTCATGACTAACCACTTGTACAAGCCCTCCTTGGTTTTGAAGGCTATCTTCCATTCATCTCTTTCTCTAATCCGGATTTGGTGATATCCACTCTTTAGATCTATCTTCGTGAAGTACTCAGCTCCACTCAAAAAATCCATAATTGCATCCATTCTTGGCAAGGGAAATCTATACTTGATGGTGGTCATGTTGATGGCTCTAGAATCTGTACACATCTTCCATTCCCCATCCTTCTTTGGTGCTAGTACTATAGGTACTGCACATGGACTCAAAATCTCTCAAATCAATCCTCTCTGCAACAACTCTTCACTCTCTGGAAATATTCAATCAGGTCCATCTCATGACTAATCTTTCTTACAAGAGGAAAATATTCAGGTATGTTATCAGAGATAATAGCTTGAAACTCATTCAACAAATCTAAAACCTCTATACCTAAACCTCAGAAGTATCTTCTTTATCAACTCTAGGGATCAATGAAAAACACATATGCTCATGCTTCATACCTTCTAGGAACTTTCTTCCATCAACCAAACAAATTATTGCATTACTACATATCTTTTCCTCTGCCTCTTTCAAGGGATTCAACTTATGATGAACTCCATCCTTTGTCAAAGAATATGTGTTGGCATGTCCATCATGTACCACTCATTGATCAAACTGCCATGGTCTACCTAACAACATATGACAAACATCCATAGGAATAATATCACACAATACCTCATCATGGTAATTTCCAATCTTGAAATTTGCTAGACATTGTTCATTTACCAAGGCTTTATGGTCCTTCTACAACCAAGCAATCCAGTATGGGTTCAAATTCCTTCTTATCTCCAACTACAACTTACTAACCATTTCTTCTAAAACAAGGTTATCAGTACTATGTTCATCAATAGTAATATTACAAACTTTACCATCACACATACATCTAGTGCGAAACAAATTATTCCTTTGAGTTGCCTCCTCCTCATTCAACAAGGCTCTTCTGGTAACAAGAACCTCTCCTCTTTTTGCATCCTCAAAATGTGAAGATTAAGCTTCTTCATCAACATGTGCAACTCAAGCATTACCCTCAGGTCTTCTATTTGTCATTCCTTGATGTTGAGGACACTCATAAGCTTTATGTCCTTCTCCACACTAGAAATGGGTTCCAAGGAAGCCACCTTTTCCTGGTCCTCATCCAGATCTTCCCCTTCCTCTTTCATCTCCATTATTTTGATCACAAGGATAGTAGTTATTATCTCCTTTCTAGTTCTAGCTGCTACTGGCACCATCACCCTTCTTTTGATCTTCATTTTGACCTCCATATGACTGACCAATGGTCTTTCCTCCTTGGCCTCCACCTTCTTGTTTGTTCTCAAACCTCTTGTTCAACTATTCTTCAAATTTTAGAGAAAACTAATAAGCATCATCAATGGTATTCATTCTTACCAGTGTTAGTTATTCTTGTATACTTAGCTTCAACTTGTTAATATAATGAGAAAATTTCTCCTTATTTGCCTCAGAATGTCTTGTTCGAATTAGGACCTTGTGGAATTCCTCTATGTATTCTTTCACTGTCCTTGTTCCTTGCCTTAGGCTCTACATCTTCTTGACCAACTCCAATTCATAATCAACTGGAATAAATTGTTTCTTCAATTTTGACACCATTCTATCCCATCTGGAAGTCTTCCTCTTTCTAACTAGACCTCTTTCCACCATATACTGGCATGACCTTTCAATTTTGTCTTTGCAAACCTCAGTCTGTGAGGATCTTCAATTTCCTCAAAGTCAAAAAATTCCTCCATGTCATTGATCAAATCAATCAATTCTTTAGGATTCATATTTCCATTAAAAGTTGAAACCTCCATTTTAGGTCTCTTCGCAATGCTTGATATCACTCGCAACAATCTTCTTTCTCTAGGATCCATTGGATCCTACTCTTACTCTTCCATTTCCTCTTCCATTTCATCTTCACTGTCATCTCTATCTCGTTGCACATCTCTTCTTTGAACATCTTATTGCAAGGTTTCTAATTGCCTTCTAAGGGCTCTAATTTTATCCCTAGGTGGAACTCTTCCTCCACCACCTTAGCCTCTATCTTTTCCATACTAGGAAAGTCTTAGAGGCATCTTCAATTCAACCCACATTCACAAGTCCTATTGCAATTACCTCACGTTCAACTCTCTTTTACAGGCTCAAGAACTCCTACTCTGATACCACTTCATGAGAGCCGCACCGCCCAAAACCCATAGAAATCACAATAATAAATACCAACACAAAAGATGTGAGACCAAAAAATGACTCACTTTCAATTATTTTCAGAAAATGAAATTATAAATTTAAAGCTTACATGTTATAGCCTCATGGGCTTGATTCATTACAACAAAATCAACTCTGAAAAGAAAACCTACTACTCGGAGCCACAATATACACTATTAGGGAAACCTTCTACAACCCCCTCATATCCCTTTTTATTTAACCCAATAACTGCCCTAGAATGTTCTAGAAAGTGAAAATTTCCCTTTTGTTTTGACACCAAAAGTCCCGCTGTATGATTTCTGGCTTAAGAAGATTTTTTTTATGAAATTCAATTTTTAGAGGATGAACTTCATGGGGCCATGTAGCTTTTGATCCAAGTGTCATATTTTCTATTATTGCAGATCATTGGAAAGTTCTCAACGAGCTCTACAACAAGTGAACCTACCATAGGTTAGTTCAGCCAATGTTTGAGTTGTTTTGGAGCCTCTAAATTTTTATATTTGAATTTGAAGCTGCATTAAAGAAATTTCTCAAGAAAAAAAATTTAATATCTCCCAAACCGTGCAGGGTATTTAGGTGATTCTTTCATGGCCAATTTTTTTTTTCAACTCTACTCCTTGGGTTAAATTTTCACATCCATACGAGCCCGTTTAGGCCGACTTGAAAACTAAAAATAGTAAGTGCCCATTTTTCACTATTTTTGATGCTTGACAGTCTTAGACCCCTTAAGTGTGATCATGAGACTCAAAATAACTAAAAAAATAAAGAAAACAATTTTATTGGGTGATGCACGATTGCCCTACACCGCTGGATGCTCCTCCATCAAAACTACAAAGGGTGACCTTAAAAGGAGCGAGGAGTTGTTTTATTTCTCACCAAATAATGATCACGATTGATAGGAGCTATCCACCAAGATCAAGAGAAACACCTCTACTTCTCAGTAACACAAATCTGCAACAATATTTTCTTGATTGTGAACCGTAGATTTTTGGCACCTTAGGACTCTCTAACTCTTCTAGGGTTTTTCACCTAAAAGGAGAGAGTAGGACCAAAAATGCTAAGGGGTTCATTCAAATTATGTTATGTATGATGTTATATGAGATAAATGAGGTGATCTAAATGAAATTATATGAACTATTTGATTTATTATGAATGCAAAACCTAAGAATTATGCTGATATGGAAAACACATTGTGTAATACAAAATCACCTAAAAATGAATGGAAAACTCCATAAAAAATGAATAAGATTGAAAGAGTGGACTTGGAATGTTTATGGAGATTGAAAATTGTTTCTAAAATGCTACTGATGCTAAAATTTAGGCCTGGTCGGACTCATTCACCATTCTGGGCAAATCATTCGTAGTTTTGCTAATTTGTACCAGAACCCGTTTCTAAGAAAAGGGTATCTAAAAATGTAAAAATCCAAAATTAATCTTCGGATGAGACTCATACACCACCCATGGAGAATGAGTCCACTCTTGAATTTTTGGATTTTCAAAGGTGGATTTCGAAGCTTCTGATCTGCACTTTGGTGCCCTATAGGTGTCCGCTTCCAAAACTTTGATTTACAAGTCTAAAAATGAGATTTTGTTGATATTTTGACTTGTTGAATGAGAAGAAGACTTGAGAATCCTTGAAACTTGATCTTCAATGATTTCCAAGCTTCCAAGGGACCTAAATATGCTTATGCACAACACAAAACCTGAATGTTAGGGCATGGGGGTTTTCCTTGGTCAAACCCCTTTTAGGTAATTAAACCAAAATGATTAAAGAAAGGAATGAAACATGCAATAATTGAATTGATTAACTTTCCATGATGTTGATCTTGAATTTATACAACAATGGAGGAATATTCAACCCTTGAATGTCCTTAGAAGCTTTCTTAATGACTTGCAATGACAAAACCCTAAGTTGCTTGACTTGAGATGGAAGATTGGTGGACATGAATATGTGAATTAAGTTAATGGATGAACATGTGAATTAAGTTAATGGATGAATAGAGGTAAAAATGAGTTTAGAGAGGTGATTTTATAGGTAATTCACCTTATTTTCTCATTAATTAGATCCCTAAGGCCAACATGGAGAAAAAATAAACATAAAACAAAAATTTTCATACTGAAAACCTTGAAAATGGATCAAATGGGACTCATTCACCACTAGTGGTGAATGGGTCCCACCTATATTGGAATAATTCACCAATAATAGTGAATGGGTCCCATAGGTGCCATTTTTCCTAGCTGGAATGTCGAGAAGTAAGAAAATTAGGCTTATATGATGACTATGTTAATTATTTGATTAAATTATGCCATGAGATGCACAATATGGATTAATAGGGGCCTATTAATAATGATGTAAAGAGTAATTAGGGATTGGGACACATAAATTAATGTGAAAGTGTGATTAAATACACTTTACAACATAAAATGAGGTCCACATAGCCTAGGAAGGCACAAGAACCAATGTGAATGTGCAAGACACATTACAACACTAGTTTATCATTAAATTTGTCTTAAAATCCTTCTAAATCGATGTAATAATGTTATCAAACACATTCTATAATGTTGAATTAGGAAGAAATGGGTTCATTAAGTCTAGAAAATCCTCAAAGTCCTTTACAAGACTTTATAACACCTTTACAGGACATCATTAAAAGCATGTTATTCAATTTTCAAGGGTCCAAGAACTGGATGCATACAATGCCTCACAACACTAGATCAAGACCTTATTAAGTTTATTTTATCATGAATTAATTCCATGCCAAGCAAAGGGTCATTTTTTCTATAACACATTTAGCCCCCACTTTAGTGAGAGGATGAACCTGCTTCAAAATCACACTAAAGTAGACATTCAAGAGAGATTTGAGTGTTCAAATGTAGATGAAAAAGAATGATAAAGATCAAGGAGGTTGTGCAAGCCCCCAAGGATCCAAGATCCTAATTCAAACCATCAAAATACAAAATCATGCAATGGCAAGATAGAGAAAGATGAAAATGAAAAGGTGGATCAAGTTTTGATTGTTTGTCCAACTAGTTTTGGATCAGATCTAGGATTGTTTGTTTGAAAAAGAGAGTGCATACTCACTCTAGGGTGACAAAACTCATAGTGGTCCGCTGGGTGAGAAAACCCAAAAATATACTGACTTTAGGACCACAAAACTTCTAATTATCTGTGGGGTGAGAAAGCCCAAAAAGGTAAGATATATATGCTAGTTGGTATGCAATCACAAACAAAAAGGTGGCTATGGTGAAAATTCATGCCACTAGGTGGGCTTCCTACTCAACCATATCAAAGTTATACCTCCTGATAACTTTAATAAGGCACCACAAAGAAAAATGTCATGAACAAAAAGAAAGGTACCACAGGCATGCAAGTTGCGTTATGCAAGGTGGAAAAAATCGCAAAGTGTAAAAATGTAATGTGAAAGATGTTCAAAGGAGTCTTCTTTAGTTTATGCAAGGTCAGTCACTTAGGGAACATTGTGTCTAATGTCTCCAATAGAGTACCAATCAAAGAATATATATTCACAACTTAGGGGATGTAGTGTGTAGCATCAGGCCACCAAGAGGAATGTAATATGCTAAGATAGATCACACTTATGAAGGAAATCACACCCAATGTCATCCACAAAGTGACGAACACATCATGCAAATGAAAATGAATTAATGGTAATTTATTCCCCCACTTTAAAGCAGTTGTGAGCACCCATACTATGACAAATTGCTTTACAGTAGAAGAAAAAGAAGAAGACATGAGAGCTTACTCGAAAATCCCTATGCCAAGTCATATGTTTCTAATAAGCTACATCATGAAAGAGAGAAGTATGTCATATATGAGCCAACTTAAGGCATTTCATCCACATTCCAAGCTTGCTCTTATGTATTCATGAATGGTTAACGAATAAGGAGGAAACCACAAGTGACATATTACAAGGACAAGGCTATCAAACCCCTTGCCCCCACTTAGTGTAGGACAAAGGTGAGCCTAGAATGGATGAAAGTGAGGTATCAGGTAGAAGAATTAGGTAATGCCACAAAAGGAAGAGCACCACAATCCTTGAGAGTTTGAATGTTATTGTTGTGCAAAGTCTTTGGTGAAAGTGGAGATAAGGGAGATATGTCAGATTTGTTTGTATGTTTATTGCATCCATGTGTAAGGGAAGGTTGTAACCGATACCATAACAATCTTCCAAGTTAGATGAATGGTGTGTGTGTCTATGAGAAGGATTGCTTTCTTTATAAGAACACAAATCCTTTTTAATGTGATGTGTCATCGTGTCATGAGGGATGGGAGTTATATTTCCCCCATCACCATCATGGGGTGATTTGGTAGAACTAAGTTGATCGAATGGAACACAAGTTTGTGTGGGTTGAAATTGGGATATTGCACACTCTCCCTTAAAGGTAGGTGTGAAACTCCAATCACTACTAGGGCTTGTGTCTGAAAATGAATCATTTGTATATGACACTTTGGACCATGAGTGTGAGAATTTGGAAATGTTATGGAAAGGAGGTATAGAGTCTAATGACCCCCAATTATCATGAAAGAGTTTTGTTGTAGGTGTAGAATTAGCATCAACTTTGATAGGTTCAAGTTTGGATGGAGAATTGAAAGGATTATGGGAGGAGTTGGAAGTGTTAGGATCAATTGACACATAGCTTTTCTTATCTGCATCAATCATGTATATCTTGTTGTTGTATTCAAAATTCATGGCATGGTGAAGGGTAGATGGGACTCCTTTCATAGCATGAATCCATGGTCTTCCTAGGATAAAATTGTATGGAAGGGGTTCTTGCATGATATGAACAAAGGTAGGAAACAGTATAGGTTTGACTTCAATAGGTAATGTGATCATCCCAAGTGGTTGCCTATGAACATTTTCAAAGCCACGAATATGAACATCATTAAGTTGAATAAGCTTTGTGTCCATGCTACAAACATTACTTTATGATCCATTGTCGATGAGAGTATGCCTAACTAGAGTTTCATTAATGAACACCTTTATCATCAAGGGATCATTTTTGTTTTGAATGGAAAGTGTGGGTAATTCAAGTTTAGGGAAAGTGATTTCTGACTGGGTGGCTTGCATGGCACTAGAAGAGGATGTTACGAGATTCAGTTTTATGTAATATTGTATCTCTTCCTTTTGTATTTCCAACATTTCATGGAAGAGAAGTTTGACTGTTGGTGAAAGTTGAATGAGTTCCCACACATATATATTAGTAGGAGTCTTTTTAAGGTCTTCAACACTAGGCACTTTGTGAGGAAAAGCTAATGTTGTAGGAGTTGTGTGTGGTCCCCTAGATGTTTGAGTCACTAAGTTACAACTTAGTGGCTGCCAAACATTGTTGTGAGTAGATTGCATCATGGATTTCATGACATCTCTAATTTTTTTGTGTTTTTTCACTAATGGAAGGTGACTTAGGAATCTCACTAATTAAAGGAGATCCCACTTGTGTTTTTATGACCTCAAAAAAGTTGTCTTAATTGGTATGATATGTTGGTGAAGGGGATTCTAATGCCACTTGAGTACCCTCATCTAGGGAGGGTTTAGTGGTTGAATTAAATGTGTCAATGTTCATATATGTTGGCACCATGAGATTCTCCCTAGAAGGAGAGTTTTTAGGAGAATAACAAGCCAAATGTTTTGGACAATTGTAGGTTGGTTCTTCTAAATGGACTTCATCAAAAGTATGGGAATGAATAGTGGTTGAAGGTTGGTTTTCAAGTGGGGTTTGCCTAGGTGAAGGGAGACAACTAAGATATTCATGACCTTCATCGATTGTGTTTTCTAATAGTAAAGTATCGGCTTCACTACTAGGAGAGATACTAGGAGAAGTACATATGTTATTGTCATGATCATCTAAGGTTTTGTTATGGTGGTTACGAATGTGTTGTCCACTAAGAGAGGTAAAAGGAGAGAAACAAATAGGATTCTCAAAACTCTCATGAATTGATTCTTCTAGTAAAATATATTCTTCACCAAGAGGAGAGATATTATCAGAAGAACAAGTATGATCGCTAGGAATGGCCCAAGTTGTAGTCTCTTTCACTAAAGCACTCTCATAGGGAGGGGATAGGAAGTGTTTCTTAACATGTCTAAATATGTAAGGTACTAGCATTGTTTGAATAACAATGAAAAGAACATGTAACCATTTCATGCAATGTTTTAGCAATATGAACAATGTATATGCAAAGATACAAAACACATCTTATCCAATGTATGCAAGATTTGAAGAATACAAGCTATGTACATGTAAGAATGAAAAGCACTTTTATCAAACTTATGCAAAGTTTTATGAATAAAAATATTGTATATGAAAAAGTGAAAAGTAATTTTATCAATGTTATGCAAAATTGCAGAAATGCAATCATTTTCAAATGTAAGGATGTTTGCAATTGAAGTGATTTGAAAAATGAGAATCTAAAATGATGTTTTTGAGCTAAATGCATAAAACAAATGTTCCAAAAACTTTCCAGACTTATACTATATGATACTAGGAGGCTTAGGAAGCACAAAAATGAGGTTTTTGATGCAGGAATAGACAGTCAAAAATCTAGATAGGGACTGATTCATCTAGTATGGGGGTGATCCCACAAAGCTAGTTTACAATTTCTGGGAGGAACATATTTTTGCTGAAATCACATATTTTTATAAAATATAATGATTTAAGCATTTAAAAGTTCCATTTAAAGCATTCCAATTGAAGAGGGTTTGATCAAAATACCTTAAATCAAACCCCCTTGGATAGAACCCCACTAGTTTTAAACCATACCCATAATGGAGTCTCGTTTACACCTATCAAAATGCGGATAAAAACCCACTTTTGATTTACCTTTTGGGGGATCAAATGATTTCATTTAAAATTTATTTTTTGTAAGTATGTAGTCCTTATTATAAGCTTCCCAAAAAGTATAATTTTAAATAAATTTAATTTTATTATTATATTTATTTTTTATTTCTCGTGAATGTAGGTTTTTCACCGAAAATCAAGCTCTTTGTTCTTCACATGTGGAAAAATAGCAGATTATCAAAAAAATATCTAAAAAATATGAGTGCACCAGATATTGAAGTGATTGATCCAACAAAGAGAAAAAAAATGAATTTTGATACATACAAAAAAAGTTACACGTTATATGGTCATGCTATGTCTGAATTATAATTGGTTTGAATTTGAAACTTGATTAAAGAAAAAATATTCAATAAAAAACTATCTAACCAAGTGGAAGTACTGGATATCAAAGTTATGAATCTAAATTCGAAAGAATTAGAATTTTATCCTTCATGGAAAAAAAGTTATGCGTTATATGATGAGCATCACTTTTTAAAAATGTTGTTTTCTGAAAAAATTAGTTTTCGAGGGAGATGGAAAAAGAAGTGCAATCTGATTCCAAAAAATTTGAAAAAAATATATTTAGAATCTATAGACAAAATTTCATAAAACTCTAGTTTGCATCATCTCCAAATTCCTCACGGTTTAGTTGCTATAGGTGTTTGAAAGTGAAGATTTAGTTACAAAAAAATATTTCAATGTCCAGTTTGGCCAAAAATTGTAAACCACTATTGTGGGATCACCCATCATGTGAATGAGTCATAGTACTGGTTTTTTTTGCAAAATTTTTAGAAAATTTGAATAGTTTTTTTATGTGTTTGAGGTTTTATAATGTAGACCTAAGATGGAGATGCAGATTTTAAGATATTTTTAAGGAAATTGTATGCAAAAATGCAAGCTAAATGCACTTTGTCTTATGCAAAAATTTAAAACCCTAGATGCAAATTAACCAATGCAAATCTAATGAAAATTTAATGCAATCTAGGATTATGATGAAAATGGACTCCAAATCAAAAAATAAGATGTTCAAAAAGTAGGTTCACCAAAATGAACTATAGATTTTTGGCACCTTAGGGTTTTTCAACTGAAAGGAGAGAGTAGGGCCAAAAATGCTAAGGGGTTCATTCAAATTATGTTATGTATGGTGTTATATGAGCTAAATGAGATTATATAAATGCAATTATATGAACTATTTGATTGATTATGAATGCAAAACCTAAGAATTATGCTATGTTGGAAAACACATTGTGTAATACAAAATCACCTAAACATGAATGGAAAACTACAACAAAAATGAATCAGATTGAAAGGGTGCACCTGGAATGTGGATGGAGATTGTAAATTGTTTCTAAAATGTTGTTGATGCTAAAATTTAGGCCTGGTTGCACTCACTCACCATTTTGGGCCAATCAGTCCTAGTTCTACCAAACTGTATTGGGACTCTCTTCGTTGACCTTGGAATGGGACTCATTCGACACCCATGCTGAATGAATCCACTTTTTGAATTTTTGGATTTTCAAAGGTGGATTTTGAAGCTTCGAATCTACACTTTGATGCCTTATAGGTGTCCTCTTCTAAAACTTTAATTTATAGGTCTACAAATGAGATTTTGTTGATATTTTGACTTGTTGAATGAGAAGAGTACTTGAGAAACCTTAAAACTTGATCTTCAATGATTTACAAGCTTCCAAGAGACCTAAATCTGCATACGCACAAGACAAGAGGGATAAAAGTTGTATGTTAGGGCATAGGGGTTTTCCTTGGTCAAACCCCTTTTAGGTAATTAAACCAAAATGATGAAAGAAAGGAATGAAACGTGCAATAATGGAATTCATTAAATTTCCATGATGTTGATATTGAATTTCTACAATAATGGAGGAGGATTCAACCCTTGAATGTCCTTAGAAGCTTTCTTAATGACTTGCAATGACAAAACCCTAAGTTGCTTGACTTGAGATGGAAGATTGGTGGATGAATATGTGAATTAAGTTAATGGATGAACATGTGAATTAACTTAATGGATGACTATATGTAAAAATGAGTTTATAGAGGTGTGTTTATAGGAAATTCACCTTATTTTCCTATTAATTAGATCCTTAAGGCCGACATGGAGAAAAAATTAAACTTAAAACCTAATTTTTCCTACTCAAAACCCTGAAAAATGGCTCAAATGGGACACATTCACCACTAATGGAGAATTGGTCCCACATGGGCCATTTTTGCTAGCTGGAATTCTGAGAAGTAAGAAAATTAGGCTTATATGATGACTATGTTAGTTATTTGATCAAATTATGCCTCGGGATGCACAATATGGGTTAATAGAGACCTATTAGTGATGATCTAAAGAGTAATTAATGTGAAAGTGTGGTTACATACACTTTACAACACTAAAATGAGGTCCACATAGCCAAGGAAGGCACACAAACCAATGTGAATGTGCAAGACACATTAGAACACTAGTTTATCATTAAATGTCTTACAATCATTCTAAATTGATGTAATAATGTTATCAAAAACATTTTATAATGTTGAATTAGGAAGAAATGGCTTCATTAAGTCTAGAAAAGTGTGAAATTCCTTGACAAGACTTTACAACACCTTTACAATACATCATTAAAAGCATGTTATTCAATTTGGAAGGGTCCAAGACCTAGTGTGGATGCATAAAATGCCTCACAACACTAGATTAAGACCTTATTAATTCCATTTTATCATGAATTAATCCCATGTCAAGGAAAGAGCCCTTTTTTATAAGGCATAGATTGGATGAAGAAATGCTATAAACACATCAACAAAAAGGGAAATTTCAACAGTTTCCAACTATACTGAAGGAGGTAGTTAAAATACAACACAACTATAGTGGCTAAAAGAAAAAATAGACTACAGGAAAAAATAGGGGAAAATACAAGAAGTCTATTTTATATTGTAAGATATTAGGGGTAGGTGAAACTCTAAGTTGTAACAAATCCAGGCCACACATTGTAATTAAATCCTGGCCATTCATTTCACTTTTGGAAAACTATAAATAGGGGCTTGCTCCTCATTTGTCAAGGGGTGGTAAATT
The DNA here is from genome assembly GCA_007258455.2 of Sequoia sempervirens. Classification (NCBI taxonomy): domain Eukaryota; kingdom Viridiplantae; phylum Streptophyta; class Pinopsida; order Cupressales; family Cupressaceae; genus Sequoia; species Sequoia sempervirens. The sequence continues at coordinate 243,111 of VDFB02337941.1, forward strand.
GTTGTAAGAGGCATTTTGCAACAATAGAAGGAAGCATTGCATTATTTTGGGTGTTTTCTTTGAGCTTGCTCATTTTTGCATGCATGATTCAACCTCCATGTTAGTTTTAGTTTTCTTGAATTCCTTTAATGGTGACTACTGTTATAGTATTTGATGATCTCCCAACCCATACTTTTGGCACTTGTTGATGAAAAATTGGTGTGTAAAGTTAGCTTGGGCTTGTTTACTTGCTCCAGTTTAATTCAATTGTATGTTCATGAGGTGAATGCACAATCTAAAAATCTGTTGACCTTAGAAGATTGCACTGGTCTTGTGTAGCTATGGGTTTCTCTTGGTCAAACAAAACTCAATTTTATGGGAGTCTATCTACTTTAGCATCCTCCATTATTACTGTTCATTCATAGCTTATATTTAGAATGGCTTTCTCAACCCTTTCCTCTTTTGACATTTCTTTTAGACCTTTGCTAGTGTAGGATCTCAAGCATCACAACAATGCTAAATCCGATGAACATGGTGAGTTTCAGCTTGCTTTCTTGAGTGTGCAACCACTGCCCATTCATTTCCAACATTTTGAAACTCCATTTGTAGATCCAACTTCTCATTCCTTGTAAACCATAAACACCTCCTTGTAATTACAAGAAAATCACATCAACAAATTGAATTATTCCAAGCTTGTCATGACTTGACACCTAGGAGACCTTGGGATATTTTCTACAACTTGTTGGTATGATATATTTCAAGAGAGATAGAACATTTATGTTCTATCTATGTTGAGAGGTGCAAAAACACCCATCAACAGGTTGTGTCTCATTCCCATTTGCTATTTCCATAAGGTTTTATTCATTAGGTGCATCTATAAATATAAATATATATTGGAAGTCTATTTTAAAATAAATTATACTAAAAAATATTATAGAAATTTAATGCAAACCTTATCACTGAAAAGTTAAAAGTTAATCTTTATATAACTTCTTAAAAGAATTCACAAAACTTAAAAAACATTTCTAGTGATTCTCACCATGTTGTGCTCTTGTTAGTTATTTAGAAATTTCAAACTCTAATTTCTACCATGCATCTACCGAATCACATACTCTCTTCATGACTCTATCTATAAATTATTTCTTCGTTCCATTGAACCCTCCTAGATTTTTAACATGAAATGAATAAGTATACTTTTTCCAATGTAATTTTGGCACCTAATGATGTATAACCATTTATAGGAATGATACAAGAGTTATGTGTATAGATTTGGAGTGGAAAAATTATATGCTCACCACACCACATCACATTTACTTACACCAAAATAAGAAAGAAAGAGAGAAGGTACTCAAATATTAATTGAATTTTATAGAATTTTGGGTGCCTTAATCCAATGCATTGTCAGTCATAACTCATCAAGAATTTGGAGTAAGATATTGTTGTATTTCTATCACAAGTCAATATATAGATAGTAAGTATTCATCATTCATATTTTATAGGTACAAAAATGACTCACTTTGATACCATATAAGAAAATTAAAGAGCATCTACATTTGCATATTAAAACTACAAATAATGATAATATTTATTAAATTGATTTTCAATACATCACAATAAAACTTTTATAATGTGTTTCCAACACAACTTCTCACACTAATAACTTGTGCAAATACAATTTATTAGTCAATAGGCTATTTTATTTGAAGTTTTCTCCAACTTGTCAGCCCAGCCGCGATATTGCTGGTGTCGGGGGTCTTCGCTGGCAGGGAGGGTACCTTTTTTTGTGGTGATGTGGGCATTGGTTATTACGTGGGTTGGTGGCAGTGGAGAATGTTGTTGTTGTAATGGTGAAGGTGAATGGTAAGTGTTAGACGTAGACCTTTGCAAATACGTGGGTTGGCGATGGTGGAGGTGGTCTCCTAGAAAGGCAAAAGGTGAATGGTAAGTGCTTGCTCGCCGGCTGGTTAATGCATTATGTGGTTGTTGTACGTTGGAGGTAGGTGAAGTAAATGTGGACAGATGAAGTAAATGCGATATTGAATGTAGCAGTTTGGGAAAGTATACTTTGATTAAGTTGCATTGTCCAAAAAATAATTGTGGTGTTAGTTTCGTGGCAGACCAATGTGAAAAAAGTTGTTGGCTTCAGCTCTGTCACTGGTTTGATTCCAGATGCATCTTATCCTAGATTGAAAACTAGTGTTCTCTATAATTTGTAAGTCATTTTACATGGGTGGTTTGCATGGATGGTTAATTTATTGTCTATGTCTTCTTGTCAAATGTTTGCATCTTTGGTGTTATACCCATTGTGGAGATTTGAAAGAGAGTATCGTTCTACATCAATGAAGGAATTGTAGTTAAATGTTCTTTCTTTCATAAAAAAAATGCTTAGGGTTAGTAATTTTTTTGCCGTTCATTTATAGTTTTGGTTATCTATGTGTATCTTTCATGTTCCAACCATCACGATAGGAGCAATTTTTATTAAGTTGCATTGTCGAAACAACCATTGTGGTATTGGTCTCATAGGAGGCCATTGCAAAAATCCTTGCTCGTGGATTCGTCAGTGGATTAATAGCAGACTATTATGAAAAACCATGTCCTTCATCTCTATCACTAGTTTGATAGCAGGCTATTCACAAACCATTTTATGCCAGATTGAAAACTCTTGTGCTCCGAGATCTTTAAGTCCTTTTACATGTGTAGTTTACATAGATGGTTCATTTATTGTTAATGTCTTCTTATTATATGTTTGTATCTTTGGTGTTATGCCCATTTGGGAGTTTTGAAAGAGATTATCATTCTCTATGGATGGAGAAATTGCACAAAATTATTCTTTCTTTCTTCATAAAATATGGTTGGGGTTAGTTATTTGTTTGCTCTTGTTCTATTGTTCTCTTTATTTCTTCCATCAAAAAATATGGTTGGGCTTGGTTATTTGCTTGTTGTTGGTCTATTTTTTTGGTTGTCTGTGTGTATTTTTGGCGTTGTAGCCATTACCATGGGAGAAATTGTATTTACCTATGTGTAGGATTTAGCGTTGTATGAAAGCATTAAAATATTGGAGATAAAATTACTTTGGTGGTTGTCTAGTATTATTCTAGCAACTCTTTTACAATTTCTCTATTTGTGGTGATGTATCTCAAATTTTCAATGAAGCTTGTGGGGTTATACTGATTTTTACATGGGTGCTTTGCATAGATGATTAATGTATTGTCAATGTCTTCTTTTTTTCTATTTCCATCTTTTGTGTTATACCCATTTTCAAGACTTGAATGAGATTATCAGTCTTTGGGGGTGGAGAGACTATAGTTAAATCTTTGTTTCGTGAAAAAAAATATGGATAGGGATACTATTGTTTGGTTGTTGAGTGCTATTCTAATACCTCTTTTACAATTTCTTGATTTCTCTATAATATTTAGTGAATTGGAGGGTTATACTCATTTTGTAGAGATTATTGCTACGTATTGGATTTAGGAGCTATATTTAATGTGGCTTCAGGGAAATTGTAGTTAAATCTTCTTCCTATCATAAAAAAGATATGGTTCCAAGGGTTGAGTGATTTTAGTGGTCCTTGTTTATTCATGCATATGTAGACACATATATATACTCTGTGCATCTTTGCTGCCATACACATTGTTTGGTTTTCATTTTCAATAAAGCTTGTGGGGTTATACCTTTTTATACATGGGTGTTTTGCATAAATGATTAATTTATTGTTAATGTTTTCTTGTTATATGTTTCTTTGGATTTATACTTGTTACCATAGGAGTAATTGTAGTTAAATCTACTTTCTATCATTGTTGGTCTACTATATTGATTATCTATGTATATCTTTGGCGTTGCAGCTATTAGCATATGAGGAATTGTAGCTATCTATGTGTAGGGTTTAGGGATGTATGAAACCATTGAAATATTGGAGATAAAATTGCATTGGTGGGTGTTTACTATTATCCTAATAGCTCTTTATACAATTTCTCTATTTGTATATGATATTTAGTGTCAGGTGATGTAGCTCAAATTTTCAATGGAGGTTGTGGCCTTATATTGATGTTTGGATGGGTGTTTTGCATACATGATTAATTTATTGTTTATGTGTTGTAATAAGTTTCTATCTTTGGTGTTATAGCAATTTTTGAGACTTAGAAGAGACTACTGCTCTTTGCGGGTGGAGAAATTGTAGTTAAATGTTCTTCCTTTTGTGGGAAAAATATGGTTAGGGTTACTAATATTTGGTTGTTCAGTATTATGCTAATATCTCTTTTACAATTTATGCATTACTTCCTATTGTCAAAGAGATATGATTGAGCTGAGTGATTTTTGTGGCCCTTTTTTATTCTTTATAGTTATGGTTGTGCAACTTTGGCTTTTTGTAGTTAAATCTTGTTTCTCTTGTTGTTGGTCTACTATTTAGATTATATGTGTATATCTTTGGCGTTGGGAGCTCTATTTACTGTGGGTTTAGGGAAATTGCAGTTAAATCTTTTTCCTTCTATGAAAAAAATATGGTTGGGGTGAGTAATTTTTATGGCCCTTGTTTATTGTTTGTAGTTATCGTTGTGCATTTTTGGCTTGATACCCATTGCTATAGCCTGGGCAACTATAGTTAAATCTTCTTAATTTTATCAAAAAATTTGAGTTGCATCGCCTCACACTAAATATTATAGAGAAATAGAGAAATTCTAAAAGAGGTATTAGAATAACACTAATGTAGCTTGGAGTCTCGATTAAGTGTGTGTATGTATATATATAAGAAGGCTCTTTCAACAATGTGATTTAATCAATATACTTTCTCACACATTTTGTAGCAGATCAATGTTAAAATTGTCAAGCCTGCTATCAAAAGGAAGAATTAGCAGAGGCCAGGTCGCATGAATAGTAAATTAATCATTTATGTAAAATACCCATGTAGACATACATATATATATATACATGTAGACATATAGACATATATACATGTATATATACATGTCTACATATGCATACATATATACGTGTAAATATATACACAAATATATACATGTATATATATGTATATATATACATGTAAACATACAGATACTCATATACATGTAGACATAGATATATATATACACATGTAAAATAAATTAATAATTGATGCAAAATTACCATGTAAAACCACTTACAAATTATGTGCAACAACAACCTTAATTCCCCCCAAGATGTTATAGGACGAGGCAAAACACGATGATTTTAACAATGGTCTATTGTTGAAGAAACACTGCACTCGCTATTTGCACAATGCATCTTAATCAATAAATAATAAGCAATACTGCACTTGCTATTTGCACAATGCATTTGAACAATAAGCACCAAACTAAAGGAATAAACAATAAATAATGTGCTATCAAACCAACACCACAATGGCTCTCTTGACAATGCAACTTAATCAATATACTTTCTCACACATTTCATAGTGCATCAGTGTTAAACCCCTTCAACCTAGTATCAAAAGCAACAATATATATATACATGTAAACATATAGACATATATATACATGTATACATATATACTTATGTATACATGTAGATATACATGTGTATATGCATGTCTACATATGCATACATATATACATGTAAACATATACACAGATATATACATGTATACATATACATACATATATATATATATACACACACATGTACATGTGTATATACATATACTTTCTCACAGGTTTTGTAGCACACCAGTGTTAAAACCCTCTAGCCTACTATCAAAAGGAACAATAAGCAAAGATCGAAAGGAATGAATAATAAATTAATCATTTATGCAAAAATACCATATATATATATACATGTAAACATATGGACATACATATACATGTATACATATATACGTATATATACATGTATAGATATCCATGCATATATACATGTAAACATATACATACATATACATACACAACTGTATATAGATGAAACTAGTTTTCCCAGTGTTACATAGTAAATTTCTATTTGATATATTTTTTATGCATTTGGTATTTGCCTAAAATATTGAGTGTTGAATAATGTTGCTTGGATTCTAAATTTGCAAGTGAATGTTATATAGATTGGTCCAGGTACGATATAATTTTATCTCTCCTACCTTTTATATTTATTAGCGTTGGAAGCATATCCATATTTTTGTTTTTGTTAAACAAGTGCAATCAAGGAAAATGCACATCATCACAAGGGTATGTATAGGATCATGATGGGCCAAAAAGTGGCAATATGTAACTGATATGATGGTCCATGTGGTTGGCGACTTTTTTTGTACCCAAAATTGATGAAATGAAAAGGGTTTTTAAAGGAGATTCTTAGCTTTCCACTAATATAAATTATACTTTACTTTGAATTTAATAAATAATTATTATTCATTTTTTATTTGAATTACAACAAAAGTCCTGTTTGATAGGCTGATTGAGAAACCTCTATAGCTTTCAAAATGGTATCACATTTTTTTAATCCAAAACATGTGTCACATTCTATGCTTCGTATACTATAGGATTAAGAAAAGAAAAATTGAATTTCATGAAGTTTTGACCAAGTTAAGGTGGTCAGACATACGAGTTTTTATATTTTTTAAAAGTTGTAATAAAAAATTCATAATTAATTATTTACTTGAAAAAAATATGCATCACATCGGACATGAGTACTCTACTTATATCTAAAATCTTATAAAAAAATATTATCATTTTATTGTGGTTAGGGTGGTCAGACACACCTACTTATTTTTTCCCTAAAATTTAAAGTACTGCATTGAAATTTCAAATTTTCACCAAATAGATTTTTATTTTTTTTAAATAAACCTAGTAGTTTAGAAACTACATTCAATTTGCTAAAATTATATTCTTACATATTTTTGAAATAATATAGATAACTTATTCAAATTTTTACGTCAAGTTTCCCAACTCTAATTTTTCTGAATTTTTTGCCACTTAAGGGCCTATTTTTTCCATGATGATCCTGCACATACCCACAACACATGGATAAATGATTAAGGAAAATATATTTTCAAGTCTTTGAAAATATTAGTACATGTCTACTTCCACCTCTATATATATGTTGTATGGATAAATATATGTATGTATGTTTTACTAATAGTTTTGTTACAATTTCCCCATTTTTTCTATAATACTCAATGGCAGATAATGCAACTGTTGTTATACAATTCCTCTATTTGTTAGCAGACTACAAAGAAGGTGGGCATCAAAGTAAAATGAAAACCATGGCAACTCAATGAATCTACAAATCTATATAGGAAAAGGAAAGAATAAATTACGTGGCCATTCACAATCTACAGTGTCCTCTTTGTAATGATTTGAAGTGAAATCAATTAGAGGGATTGAAGGGGCTAATTGTACAAAATGTGTATAGCACCAAAGATGCACATAGTGTAGATATGTGTCTACATATGTATATATGTATATGTGTATGTGTGTATGTATTTATGTATGTATGTACATGTATGTATGTATGTATATATATGTGTGTGTGTGTGGGTGTGTGTGTGTATCTATGTATGAATGTGTGTACATATATATATATATTACATGGTTTAGTGTTTGTGGAGGTGGTGACCTTGATATGCGGAAGGTGAATGGTAAGTGTTTGCTTCTGTGAGGGTTAATGCATTATGTTTTTTTTGTCCGATGGGGGCTGATGAAGTAAATGCAATATTGAATGTTGTAGTGTGGAAAAGTATACTTTGATTAAGTTGCATTGTTCAAACAACCATTGTAGTGTTATACATACATACATATATATATTCTTTCTTTCTCATCTGTTTCAACTCTTTCCATAAGAAACTATTGATTATGGTAGCTTGCGCCTTCTATTATCCATTTGAAAAAAGTTTTGAGGATAATATATTGACTAGGTTTCATTGTTGAAAGTGGCATAATTGTTGTGTTGGTTTCGTAGTAGAGCACTACCTCAAATGCGTGGTCCTTGCTGGTTTAATAGCATATTACAACCACAATGGCTCTTTTGACAATGCAACTTAATCAATGTACTTCCTTGCACATTATGCAGAAAATGCAACCTACATATGGTGGAATTAAATATTATAGAGAAAAAGATAAATTGTGGAATAACTATTGTACAAAAAATCCTATTCACGGTTTGGCTGAAGAAAATCACATTGCAAAATTCAAACAGATAAGAAACCCTCTATATATCAATATATATACAATCCCTCCTATCTTAATTTGTGTGGTTCTTCACTATTTCCCTAATAATCCTATTAGAATTTGTGTTTTTCTCTATAATATGCATATATGTATATATACGTGTATGTGTATGAATGTACATATATATATGTTTGTATATATATATATATATATATGTGTGTGTGTGTATGGGAAAGTATACTGCAAAGTGTGTGAGAAAATATATTGGTTTGGTTGGTTTGTTGAAATAGCCATTGTGGTGTTGGTTTGATAAAAGACTATTATAAAATTCTTAAAATATAGAAGAGTTTCCCACAAATGATAATGACAATGTGGATCTTGACTCTTCAACAAAAAATATTTGTAAATGTTTCTCATTGGTGAATAAGTATTGCACAAAAAATTATGGAACTATAATTTACAGGGCAACTGTTACAGACTAGTTGTTTTCTATTAAGATGTTTCATGATATTCTTCTCCCCTCATTTGTTTAACTATCAATAAATTTCATGATATTGTTTTACACTCAACTATTTGAAGCTACCTGTGGTAGAGTATTTTATTGTTCTTGTAACAAGGATTGTTTTGTAATCTTTAACATGCTTAATTTGTTTGGATGGAAAATGTTATCATTCAGATATATTTTTGTATATATAGATAAATAGATACATGTGTACATATATATATATATATATCTATTTATTTTTGTTTTCCAAAATGTCTAAATAGAGGAAAAATTGAAGCCATATATGTATTTAAGGATTTCTATTCTTGTTCTATATTCAATTTTTTCTATTAAAAAATATGAAGCAACAAGTAGCAATATATACAAATGCTTGCATATAGGCATTTATACAAATATAGCAAGAAGATTGTATGCATTCTAAGTTCTCGACCAGTTGGTATTGAATGTTAGAATACATTAATTTTTAATTTTTTACTTTGGTATAGAGTTGTCAATGAGTCAACTATGGTTGGAAGATTCATTTCCTTTAAAGGATTCTAGAACTATGTCTGCAAAGTTGGGGTCTGTGGATGGGTCTCCAGAGCCCCCAAAAATTGATTTGTTGATTGATTTGGTGCCAACTTATACACCTGATGATGCAAAGTTTGGCTCTGAGGATGCCATCCACCATCCTACAGACTCCGATTCCATAATTTTTCCTTCCATTTTCATTGTACCTTCTGCAAGCTTTCTCTTATTGCTTCCTACCTTTCTTGTTGTTGTTGCTTGATTGGCATTTAGGTGTATACATATATAGCTAGCCCTAGTAGACGATATAGATATGAAAGTAGACATGTAATGATATTTTAGAGCACATAAAAATGTATCTCTTTGCAAACTTCATTTTCCTTGCTTGTTTTATCCATTTGGTGTGATGATGTGCAATTTCCTTGATTACACTTGTGTTTGTAGGCTGCAAAGAAATATCTGACTTTGATTCCATTTTCAATTCATTCCAGCAATGCCGACGATGTTGTTTTTTCTCTGGTCCTTCATCTTTTTCCCTTCAAAAACTTTGGTGGTGATGAAGGGTAGGTTTAGCGATACAAGGTTGTCTTGTCTGATGGCCATCATTCAGAAATAGGAACTCTCCCTTCCAAATACAATGATATGTTGTTTATAGGTTCCTTGAAAATAGGTTCCCTTGTATATTTAAAAGACTACGTCTATAGGAATATCCAAGATTCAAGGTGGGTTGTGTTGTTTGTTGTATATGTTAAAAAATTATTTAATTTTTGCCTCATATAATTTATCCAATAAATTGTTTTGCTTCTTTTCCAGGGCCTTTATCATAACCAACTTAGTTGTAATTATGTATGATTGTCAAATTATTGGGACCCCTAGGTATTTGTTCAAGTAGTAAGAAGAGAAAATTTTGGCACCTGACTCACTTTCTCCTTCTAAACGGGCCCTTACATTTGGTATACAAGTGTCCCCTAAAAAAAAATAGCCCTCCAAAGGTCAGCCCTATTAAAGCTTTGAACATTTATCAAAATGTTTGGATAGTGAAAGGGCATGTAACACATATTAGGGAGATGCATCATTTCCAGAAACAAAGAGGTGAAGGGAAACTACTTAGTTTTGACATTATAGATCATGTGGAGGGGACATAAATACGTATTACTTGTTTTGTTGATATTGCTAAATTGCATTATGGTCAAGTTGAGGTGGGGTTTACTTATTTAATATCGAGGGGATTGGTTTAGGAAGCCAGTAAAATATTCAATAAATTAAATAGTAATCTTGAGATTGTTTTGGATCAAAAATTGACAATAAAATGATCTGAAGATGAGATTCTCGTCCCCAACAAAAAAATTGCTTTTGTGCTAGTTAGTGAATAAGCAACTATAATGATAACAACTTCATTGATATTATTGGCATTGTAGTGCATGTTGGGTACATTTCAACTGTTCGTAGGAGAAATCAATCTGAAACAGTCTGACAAACCATTAAACTATATGATGTCTCTAAGCTTCTTTCATTGATGTTAATTTGTGGGGCATAAGCTATCAAGAAAAAGGTGATACCTTGCACCAGATGTACCTTGCTGTAAAATAAGTCATTATTGTTGTCCATAGTGGTCATTTAGGCTACTTTAATGGAAAATTTATCAACACATCAACATGAACAATCCTTGAGATTAACCCTTCTATTCCGGAGGAAAACACTCTTAGATCCAAGGGGCCAATTAAAGTAGACCAAGTAGCTTCGACTTATTCTCCACCTCGGAGGTTGCATCCTTCAAATGATAGAGTTACTATTGCATTTATCTTAAACAACTACCTCCATTTGATAGAAATTGTTGAAGCCATTTTTAAAGCAACCATTCAAATTACAAAAAATGAGACTTTTTGTTACCCTCCTTGCCCCTTGTTTGTTAATGGTAAATAATGCAAAAGGAAATGCACACATGATTGTTGCCAGATGGAAATTGAGGAATGCAACTATCGCTATATTTTGTAGTTAAAGCTGCAAGACCATTCAGACAACCTTTCGTGTGTTGCTTTTGATGAAGTTACCACTAGTTTGTTGCAGATTGTAGCAAAAGACCTCTATGCATTGCAGGACAACTCTAACTCTACAACAGATCATGTTGTTGTTATTAAATGCCTTGTTTGTAAAGCATATATCTTTACTACTTTGATTAGAATAGAAACATATAATTCAAAGGAACGCCTAAAATTAACGATTACCAAAGCAATGAAAGTTGATTTCGAAGCAGAGTGTAAACTATTGCTTGCAAACATAATGAAGATATCTACTCTTGCTCCAAGAAAAGGCTCCACTAGTGAGCCTATGCTTTGACAACTCTTTTGCACTTCTGATCATTTCTCACAGCTTTTATTTTTAAATGCTGACTATGGCATGCTAAGACTTCTGCTTAAGAAATATGGACATAATTTATACCTATGTTTGCATCTACATATTTGCACGTTTATTGACCTACCATCTTTTTTATTATAGCATGGTGCATCAATTTTGTTGTCATTCTTTCTTTTGAATATTTCAAATCAGTTGGATGGTTATATGATCTGTTTACATAGATTACAATTTGAAAGACTAGTGAAAAATTTATTTCCACATATATTTCAAATATTTTCTATATAGGAAATACTTGACAATATATTTTAATATATATTAAATATTTTATATATGGCTAATCATTGAGATTAAACTTATTTATCCAATACATTGTTTCGCTTCTTTTCCAGGGCCTTTATCAAAACCAACTTAGTTGTAATTATGTATGATTGTCAAATTATTCGGACCCCTAGGTATTTGTTCAAGCAGCAAGAAGAGAAATTGTTGGCACCTGACTCACCTTCTTCTAAACGAGCCCTTAAATTTGGTCTACAGGTGTCCCCTAAAAAAAAAAAAAGCCCTCCAAAGGTCAGCCCTATTAAAGCTTCAAACATTTATCAAAATGTTTGGACAGTGAAAGGTCATGTAACACATATTAGGGAGATGCATCATTTCCAGAAACAAAGAGGTGAAGGGAAACTATTTAGTTTTGACATTATAGATCATGTGGAGGGGACATAAATACGTATTACTTGTTTTGTTGATATTGCTGAATTGCATTATGGTCGAGTTGAGGTGGTGTTTACTTATTTAATATCGAGGGGATTGGTTTAGGAAGCCAGTAAAAGATTCAATAAATTAAATAGTAATATTGAGATTATTTTGGATAAAAAATAAACAAAAAAATGATCTGAAGATGAGATTCCCGTCCCCAACAAAAAAATTGCTTTTGTGTTGGTTAGTGAAATAAGCAACTATAATGATACCATCTCCGTTGATATTATTGGCATTGTAGTGCATGTTGGGTACATTTAAATTGTTCATAGGAGAAATTGATCTGAAACAATTTGACAAACCATTAAACTATATGATGTCTCCGAGCTTCTTTCATTGATGTTTTTTTTGGGGCACAAGCTATCAAGAAAAAGGTGATATCTTGCACCAGATGTACCTTGCTGGAAAATAAGTCATTGTTGTTGTCCATAGTGGTCATGTAGGCTACTTTAATGGAAAAGTTATCAACACATCAACATGAACAATCTTTGAGATTAACCCTTCTATTCCTAAGAAAAGCACTCTTAGATCCAAGGGGCCAATTAAAGTGGACCAAGTAGCTTCAACTTCTTCTCCACCTCAGAGGTTGCATCCTTCAAATGATAGAGTTACTATTGCATTTATCTTAAACAACTGCCTCCATTTGGGAGAAATTGTTGAAGCCACTTTTAAAGCAACCATTCAAATTACAAAAAATGAGACTTTTTGTTACCCTCCTTGCCCCTTGTTTGTTAATGGTAAAGAATGCATAAGGAAATGCACACACCACTGTGCTGATGTTTGGCTTTGTGATTGTTGCCAGATGGAAATTAAGGAATGCAACTATTGCTATATTCTGCAGTTAAAGCAGCAAGACCATTCAGACAACCTTTGGTGTGTTGCTTTTGATGAAGCTACCACTAGTTTGTTGTAGATTGCAGCAAAAGACCTCTATGCATTGTAGGACAACTCTGACTTCACAACAGATCCTGTTGTTGTTATTAAAGGCCTTGTTTGTAAAGCATATATCTTTACTACTTTGATTAGAATAGAAACATATAATTCAGAGGAACACCTAAAATCAATGATTACCAAAGCAATGAAAGTTGATTTCGAAGCAGAGTGTAAACTATTGCTTGTAGACATAATGAAGATATCTACTCCTGCTCCAGAAAAAGGCTCCACTAGTGAGCCTACGCTTTGACAGCTCTTTTCACTTCTGATCATTTCTCATAGCTTTTAGTTTTAATTGCTGACTATGGCATGCTAAGACTTTTGTTTAAGAAATATGGACATAATTTATACCTATGTTTGCATCTACATATTTGCATGTTTATTGACCTGCCATCTTTTTTATTATAGCATGGTGCGTCAATTTTGTTGTCATTCTTTCTTTTGAATATTTCAAATCAGATGGATGGTTATATGATATGTTTACATAGATTGCAATTTGAAAGAAAAGTGAACAATTTATTTCCACATATATTTCAAATATTTTCTATATAGGCAATACTTGACAATATATTTTAATATATATTAATTTTTTTTATATGGCTAATCATTGAGATTAAACTTATTTATGTCACATTTAAAATCTGCATGAATCGTATAAGTTTTTTCATTATGCTAAAATCAAAAGTCATAAATTATTTATTCCATCAATTTAATGACATTATATTTGATAGAGTTTCTTTGAATGCTAATCACTCTTGGTTCTTGGTTTCCATTCACATACAAATTTAATGAAAAAAAAATATAAATGTGCTTCTAGGTCTAATGAATATCAAAAGTAGGCCAGAGATAAACTTATCTCGTGCCTGGACCAATCTATATAATAGTTCGCTTCCCAATTGAAAATTCAAGCTATTATATAGACATTTACTATTTGAAAAAGGAAAGTGTGAAAAACCTATTAAAAAGACATTTACTATATAACAATTACCTTCACAATTGTAAATTTATGATTTCTTTGCAAATCTTATTCACCAATGAGGAACATTTAGGGAGATCATTTGTTTAAGAGGTAAGGTCTAGGCTGTGAGTAAAATCCCTCAATAACTGTTCTCTATTTTTCTATAATATTTAGTGCCAGGTACATGAACAATGGAAGAGGTGAAAAGATTAGTGACCCTAACCATATCTTTTTGAAGAAATAAAGAACATTTAACTAGAACTAGTCATATGGTCATAACTATAACACCAATCCTACATAGAGATAACTAGAAGCGATAAAAAATGGGAAAAAAGTATGTTTGTAGGTATATGTATATGTATATGTATATTTATATGTATATGTATATATATGTGTATGTGTATGTGTATGTATATGTATATGTATATGCATATGTATTTATATGCATATGTATATGTATATGTATATGTATATGTATATGTATGTGTATATCTATATGTATAATGTTGATGTATAGAATTCTCTGTTTGTATTCCTTTCAGACATATATAGTCTTCTGTATATTCCACTATTTCCTTTGGTTACATTGCTTGATGGGTGTAGAATGGTCAAAACCTCCCATGCATTTCCATTGGTTTGTCAATTGGATGTTCAACAAGTGTTGTGTTCTATAATCTTCACTACGTTGTAGACATATTGTTGCTATAAGTTGTTTTTCCTCTACCTTTTTGGTCATTTCATACACACCTAACCACAAATATATATATATATTGTGATAGTTTTGTTTTGTAAATTTATAATTTACTAGATTATGGATTTAAACCTTCTCTTATTGTAGGGCTAGACATCCTTTAGTGCAAAGCAAAGTTGTATGCTTTCCCCTATTCTTTCTGCATGGTTACATACATTCTAAAACACACCAAAATCAAGTATGTCTATACAATTATTCCTATACATTGTATGCTTTGAAACAAAAGCTTTTTTCTTTCATTGTTCTCTTCCTTTAAACAATTTTTTTTGTATTTCATTTGCAGAATTCCATTTTCTACAATTTTTTATGAGGAATTCTCTTTCCCTAAAAAATTATTGGAGCCAAAAGAGCTCTAAGAAAATGAATACATGTATCAAACATAGAAATTTTTTAGCAACTTCACTATTCTCTAATATATAATGAAACACCATTACATTTGTTGTTGGAATTTTATGCTTTACCTGGCTCATAGTTTTCTAGGGGCCAATGAGGCTTCATGATGTCAATATCGTGGGAAAGTGAGGAACCATGCAATTTGCACTTCTAACACATATATTCAACTATAATAGAGGAATTGTATGAAAAGTATTAGAATAATACTTATTTGTTACTAAATATTATATACAAGAATTTAGTTCCTCTGTATTAAGTCAACTAGCTACACCATTGCCAACCCACATAATTACCAAGCTCCATGTCACCTCAAAAAAAAGAAAACTACACAAGTTCCCATCAGCTACAACGTTCCCAACGTTGGAAAATCTAATTCACCCACACCACAATGGCTCTTTTGATAGAATGGCTTAATGAAAGTGTGCTTTCCCACATGGCAACATTCAATATAGAATTTACTTCCACCTCCACCCCTGTACACCAACGGGAAGATGCATTCGTGCTCGTGCCAACAAACACTTGCCATTCACCTTCCCTATTACAACAACACCATTCTCCACCACCACCAACCCATGTACCTATGATTTCCCACGTCATTGCAAAGGAAAGAAATGGTGCCCTCCCCGCTGGAAAATTTGCAGCTGCATTTTGGGCCATGAAACCCATATTGCCTTAATCATAAATTCAAGCTACATTGCCTAAGAGTAGATTTAGTACTCAAATAGAGAATTTGAAAAAGAGATATTCCATAACATTTGCAGTAGGTACAATGAAAAAGAACGGCCCATAAATTTCTCTCCACAATACATTTTTCCATGTTCCCATAGTTGCCTTCTCGTTTTCCTGGGGATAGATATTTTTTAGGCAAAAGAAATAAGATTTAGCTGCTATTTCTTCATCCATATAGAAGCATAGTGTAAGGAATCTATGAAAAACTAATTTTATAAAATACCCATGTAAAATCACTTACAGATTCTACATGACCATAGTTTCAAAGCCCTCTAATCTGCTAAAAAATGGATCCATATGTGACAATTTTAACAATAGTCTGCTACCAAACCAACACCACGATGGCCCTTTCAATAGGATAATGTCATCAAAGTATAATTTCCCATATTGAAACATTCAATATAAAATATACTCTTCCACACGCTAGCATTCAATATTACATATACTTCATCCATCGCCATTGTGCAATGACAGGGAGCATTGGGCCTTGCACGAAAAAATGCTTGTCATTCACATTCCCTATATCCAACACACCATTCTCAACCACCACTAGCCCATGTAATTACCAACACCCACATCACCACACAAAAAAAATGGTGGCCTCCCAACCACCCGGTAAATCCCCATCGCCGACAAATCCAATTTGTGCCTGGGTTAACAAAAATCCTGACGGAAACTTCAAACAAAAACCCCCAACCCATGTAATTGCTAAGCTCCACCCTCATGTGAAAAAAAACTTGCTACTCAGCTTCAACCTATCCATCACACCAACTCCACCACCCCCAACCCATCTTTACATATAGAGAACTAGGGAAATTGTAACAAAATTGTATACACATCAACAAATGCGTGTATCCTTCCAGCTTCCCAAATCAATTATTCAAACCCAGTTCCCAAGGGTAGAGCCTATTTTCTCTACTTTATGCAATAGTTATATGATTCAATGATCTATGCAAAATGCATATAGAACCACAAGCTTAATTGAAAATTTAAGCTACATTGTTTGGTATTCAATATGATGAACAAAAGATTTTTACAAAATACCCACGTAAAATGATTTACAAAGTTCACAACACAACAGTTTCAAAACTCTCAAATATGTTATAGAACAGAGCCAAGGATGAATATTCTTACAATAGCCTCATACACAAGCAACACCACAATGGCTCTTTTGATAATGCAACTTAACCAATACATTTTCTTGCCTTACAAATAAAAAGAACAATGAAAAATAATAGTTTACTATATGAAGCTTTGAACAAATGATGAAAAAATAGTATCATGCAAGATATTGGTAGAAGCCAAGCAGTCTATGTAATAGTCGTAAGACATATTAAGATGATACTTAAGATTCAGATGTATGTTGCTCTTCAGTGTTTCCCTATTAGTTATTTTACAATTTTCCTATTTCTCTATATTATCTAATGGTAAATAGTGGACCCCAACTTTACAATATATGCATGTATATATATGTATGTGTATAGATGTATATGCATATATATATGTACATGTATATATATTTTTCCATATATGTATATTTATATATATATGTATATATATGTATTGTGGTGTAATCACGTAGTAGAAAGTAAATGCAATATTCAACATTACAGTGTGGGGAAGTGTACTACAAAATATGCAATAAAATATATTGATTCAGTTGCATTACCAGAAGAGCCATTCTAGCATTATCAATATGTTACACAAACTGCACAATTAAATACTCTGTTCTTATCAACATGTCAATACTATACAACTCAATGCTATAACTATATAGTCGTGATTTTTACAGAGCATTGAAAACACTTATACATGCTACTTTAAACTCTACTTATAATCACAGCCTACATAATTACACATAAACATAATATACAAACTTGTTTAGATATACATATTTATGTATATCTTTGTCTACATATATGCATATATATCTTCCTATACAGATATTTTTATATATCAATTAGGGAATTGAGTACATATATATATGTGCATATGTATTTGTTTATCTGCTAGGGAAATCAAGACAATTTTCCTCTTTGTGTGTGATATTCACTATCAAACAAGTGTTATTCTAATACCTGTTATATAATTCCTCTATTTGTTTTCAATATGTACTACGAAATAATGTCTAGCTTGAATCTTATATCAATATGTTTCATGATATGCTTTTCCCCTCATCAGTTTGAAGCTTTACAAATATTGCACGATTAAATGTTGTCTTCTCAGGAAATAGCAACTTCAAACAAATAGCCTATCAGCTAAAGATATAAAGTTCAACAGATAAGAGACAATGTAACTATTGCTATCTTTTGCAATTAAAGTTGCAAGCGTGTTTAGTCAACTGTTACATATACTACATGTGTTGTGTGAATATGTTTTATTATATTATTTCCTTTATTGTCCATTCTTCTATATATTCCACTTACCAATCTTGTTCTAACCGTCTTCAAATCGTATTATGATTTTTCTTTACTAGGATATCTCTTTTTCGTGTACTTCTTAACCCACAAAAAATGGTACAATGTTAAAGAATTTGGTTCAAAACACCCATCTTTCTACACGTTCCAATCACAACACATATATATCGAGACAATCGTGGGTTTAGTGCTTTTGGATTCTATCATCATATATTTGTTCTTGCTTATATACATAGACACACAAATTATCACACACACTTTCCCATCAAAAGAACATACTCTATTCTATTCATTGTATTTGTCATTGTTTCCACAACTCTTTTTTAAACAATTTTAGTGCATTACTTATACATAGTTGTTTGCCAATATCCCATGTATTCAAAATCTCCCATTTTATCTCTTTCTATTTATAACAAACAATGCTAACCTGTTTTATTCTATTTGTATATTTTTTCATTTATAATGTTGCATAAAAGAAATATGCATCAATCTATGTGGTTATGAATAGGAACCAGACACCGTTGACATGTGCTTCTGAGTAGAAAAAAAACTATTCATAGCATCACACTATTTATCCCTGGAAGCACACGAGAGTGTTTTCTATTATTCCATTCCACTAAAGTGAGCAATTTTTACAATAATCTACTATTGAACTAGCACCACACCACTAGCAACCTGCATAATTCCCATACTCCATGTTGCCACTAAAGAACATAGGTCAAGTCATCGCCCATATAAGTCGAAACTGATTTAACTATGATAAAACCATGCATAGAGAATGATTATGTCTTTCAAGTCTCCAAAATGGGTATAACAGCAAAAATACAAACAAATAACAACAAAGATTTCTTACACACAACTATTTGCGAACATGCCATTTATTCAAAATATTTCATTTTATCTCTTTCTTTTTTTAACAAATATTGCTAACCTCTTTTACTCTATATCTATATTATTTACTTTATAATGCTACACAGATACAATAGACATTCAATAAAATTACTATGCTATAAATTCTCTATTCCACATCCTTTCATGCTCCAACAACTTGGCCCAACCATCATTTACTTGTAATTCTTAAGTGTTTTTCCAACAGTTGTTTATAAATGTCTCTACTCTTCTTATTGTGTGATATGTGGTAAGAGTCCTTTATATTTTCCATGGAACTTACTTTCTTTTCTTGCTTGGGGGTTTGGCTAGAGCCCATGAAGCTTCATGATGTGAATAAGGTAGCGGAGACAATGAGTGTGGATTTATTGCTTTTGAATTTTATCATCAATATATTTGTTGCTCCTTATATACATGGACAAATAACGCTAACCTATTTTATTCTATATTTATATTTTCCCCTTTCTAATGTTGCACGAATACAATAGACATTGAAGCAAATTAGTCTATTGTGAATTGTGTATGTCAAGGTACTTGTGATTCTCAAGTGCTCTTCCAATAGTTGTTTTAGAATTTCTTTTTTTTTGTTTTTGTGTCATATATGCTATGAGTCCTTTAAATTTTCCATGGACCTTACATGCCTTTTTGCTCGGGGGTTTGGCTAGAGCCCATGAAGCTTCATGATGCCAATATGGTAAGGAGGACAACGAGCTTGGGTTTAGTGCTTTTGGATTCTATCATCTTATATTTGTTGCTGCTTATATACATAGGCACACAAATTTTCACACACACTTTCCCATCAAAAAAACATACTCTATTCTATTCGTTGTATTTTTCATTGTCTCCACAACTCTCTTTTCAACATTTCTAGTAGATTACTTATACACAATTGTTTTCCAGTATCCCATGTATTCAAAATATCCTATTTTATCTTCTTCTTTTTTTATTTACAACAAACAATGCTAACCTATTTTATTCTATGTCTATATCCTTTTCTTTATAATGTTGCATAGAAGCAATAGGAAAACAAGCAAATTATTGTATTGTAAATTGTCTATTTCATATTCTTTTCTAGTCCAACAAGTTGATCCAATACTTCTCACTCTTGTTGAACACCACCAACATGACATGTAAGTGTAAAAATGTCTTATTATCAATAAATAGATTTTTTTAACCAACTGTAAATATTATTAATTATTTCAATTACTTTTTTTTGCAATGAAATGTGATTCTACCAAGAATATAACTTTCAACATAGGCAATTAAGTGTACTCAATGACATGCTATGTGATTCAAAAACATGAAACTATTCTTTGCTAATGACCATCTTTCTTTTGTAGGTGGAAATCTGCATAACTATAATCATCAGATATGCTATTCATTGGATAGATATTTGTGTAGCTCATATTTCATTTAAAATGATGGATATGAAGAACCAAAATCATTGATTTTTCCCTGCAAGGTATGCAGGAAAATGTTATAAAATCCATGGCATTTTCCATGTCTTTAAAATTTCTTGACGTTCGTCATGAAATTATAAGTTATGGAATTTTCCATGGGTTTTATAACATTTCTGACTACATACCCTATAGGCCAAAATCTCTTTGGTGTGTACATGTAGGATTTTCCACGTGGCGATTCTTTCAACTCAATGCTATGTATACATTTGCTTCAACATGGGTGCTCCACAAAAAAAGTTTTCCTCTCCCAACTATATAATGCTAGTATGTCAGTAAATATATTCAATCGACTGACCATAAATACCATTAATTATTTTTACTTTCCCATTGTCTTTGATCGTTCTGCACATATACTTAGTTACTTTTCATGCTTCCTTTTTTATTCCAACGGGTTGAGTACATCTTTTTGGAAGTCAAATAAATCATTATTTGATTAATTTATTGTTCATGTCTTTGGTTCTTTGTTTGTTGTTACTTTTGATACCAGGTTGAAGGGGTTTAACACTGATCCACTGTGAAATGTGCGAGAAAGTATATTGATTAAGTTACATTATCTAGAGAGCCATTGTGGTGTTGGTTTGATAGCACATTATTTATTGTTCTATCCTTTCATTCAGTGCTTATTGTTCCTATTGATAGCAAGTTGTAGGGTTTTATATTGATTAAGATGCATTTTGCAAATAGTGAGTGTGGTGTTGCTTTAGCAGCAGACCATTGTTAAAATCATCGCGTTCTACTTTGATTTCCCATTTCACATTATTCATTTTTTTATTACATAGATATATGTATATGCAAAAATTCTTGTATATATTTACTATTGTGTTTTCCATATTGCCTCAAAACATGGCCTACCTTCTAATTCAATTAAAATAATAATGTATGTTGAATTTCCATGGTATCTCCCATGCATGTTTCATTCTTCTCTTGCTTGGGGCTCTCGATATAGGTTATGCACCCTCATTATTCCATTATGGTAGGAAGACAAACAAGCATGGGTTTTGTAGTTCTACATTTAATGCCATACATTTGTTCTTACATATATATATGTCTAGACAAATTGTTGTATACATTTGGTGACATCTTTCTAATGTTCCCTGCAAACAATGTGTACCTTCTAATTCAATTAAAATAACTTTACAAAGTATGCATGTCATTTGAATCCTAAAATTATGGAGTTGATACTACTTATAACATCTTCACTTTTTGCAAAAGCCACTTCTGATGACCATTATAACTCAACTAATGGAATCACTTTTCCAAAAGACATAACTATACTAATTGAATCACTTTTTCAAAAGCATACTTGTTAATTTGATCTTAGGGAGATAAAAAATAATGTACAATTTGGTAGCCACTTTGTAATTGGTAAATCATATTCCCAAACACAAGAAACATTTTCCCATTTTAATGAATCAAATAATTGTTTACCTATACAAAAACATCAAATATACGCTATTAACACAAAATATATAATACCATAAATTTTGGACAAATTATAATTATTAAGAAAACTAATACTTTACAAATTTCAATTGTATTCAATTGAGAAAATGTGATTTATAAAGAAAAATTTTATTTAAAAATCATTTTCCTAATATTACTTAAGAAAACTAGTACTTTACAAATTTTAATTGTATTCAATTGAGAAAATGTGATTTATAAAGAAAAAAGAAACAATAAACAAGCAACGAAAGACATGAACAATAAATTACTAGTTTTAGAAAAATACCCATCGAAAACAACTTACAAATTTCGTGCCAGAACAGTTTTACAACTCTCTAGCCTGCTAAAAAATGGAGCCGAGGTCAACGATTTTAACAGTCGTCTGGTGTCAAACCCACACCACAATGGCTCTTTCAACAATACAACTTAATCAAAGTATTCCACACAAAATGGTAGGTGTTTGTTGATATGCCAGTTGAGCATATTCATTGTTCTAATATAACGATGTCAATTGTTTTGGCTGCCTTGTGAAATGAGAAACTCTGGTGTTTATGTTATTTAATCCACAACTTCAAGTTTTCCATGTATTAGTATTCATATCTACTTTAAGATAATTAAATCATAATCAATCAATTGATTCATCAACTAGACAAAAATATCAAATATAGATGTGCATCTAGGCCTAACAATTATTATAGTATAATACATATAAAATTATATGATAGCTTACATTTTTGACAAAAATGATTATTAGTAACAAAACTAATTATTTAAAAATTAAAATTCTATTTAATTTTCCACAACTAATTTATTAAGAATTTTTTTATTAAAAATCATTCTCCTAAGATTATTTTCATAATCAATTTCAAACTAAGAAATATTGATGTATAAATCCAAAGATCAATTTCCCGCACTATGCAAATAGTTCTTAATCTCCTGTGGACTACATTATTTAAAGATAATTAAATAATAATCAATCAGTTTACTGGTTAATGTAGAAAAACATATTGATCAAACATGAATTTCCTCTTTTATGCAAATCGTTCTTAGTCTTTGAATGCATTGCCTTATCTTAAGAAAATTAAATAATAATTAATCAATTGATTGATTAACCTAGAGAAAAATGTTATATAAATGTGCATCTAGGCCTACCAACTATTAAACTAAAATAGTCAAAGACAAAAAATCTGCCTCTGGCCGATCCCCCCAGCCCTCCTGTGCCTGCTCTGTTCCTACCCCTGACTGCACAAACCCTAATGCCAATTTGGTGGGCTCTAGATCTTAGTTAACAAGCTTGTTTCCTACCCTGATGACTCTCCTGCTGTTTCCACTAAAGCGGTGGAGGTCAGTCTTGTGGATCCCCTCTACCCCCAGAATAGTCAACAGGAGAACTGTAGCCCTCCCAGAGGTGCGGAGTCGGTTAATTTTGGGGTCAATTATGATTGTGACCCCCCTTTTGACTTCGTTGAAGCTGCCAAGGGAGGTTCTGTGGACCAATTTAATTCTGCCAAATGGTTATTTAATGAAATCAATGAGTTAAAGACAAAAAATCTGTCTCTTCATAGCAAGTTGGGGGAAATTGAAGCCAAAGTTGTGGGGCTTATGCAACTCGAAGTGGAGAAGAATACCGTTGTGAAGGATAACATACAAAAGGACAACACTGGTGATAAAGAACTGGATAAAATTAAAGGTACCATGAAAAAAATTGCTGATCAGAACTGCAGAATTGCCAGACATAACTCTCTAATCATCAAAGCCATGAATGAAATATTGGAGAAAACCCAGAAAAGAGCGTTGATTGTCGACCTTGATTAGGAGAAAGACCAGGATGAGGAAGCGGGGATCTCTAAGTGAACCAGATCAAGTATGAAAAGAAAAGCCCTGACTACCCCAAAAATGACTCAGCTTTTCATGGAGGGAGTCCAGGATATGGTGGACCTGGAAGAAGTTGCTGACGAGCTTCTGAAGTCTATGGATTAACTATGGCTGGGCCCAGTTTTGTCTGCTTGCCGACCGTCTGATGGTTTTTTGGTGGCTTTTTGTGGCTATCTGTTTTAGCTGGTTTTTATCTCTATGGCATCCTTTTTGTCTTTCGAACCTCTGTTTTGGTCTTTGCTTGTAATGTGACTTTGTGGTTTCGGGTCCCTGTAAAACCATTTATCCCTTTTATCAAAAACTATTAAACTAAAATACACATAAAATTATATCATACTTTAAATCTTGGAGAGAACTTATTATTACTACAAAAACTAATTATTTGAAAATTTAAATTGTATTTAATTTACCAAATGTAATTAATTAAAATCACTTTAAAAGAATTATTGTAATTAAAAATATTGATGATTAATTGCTTCAGATCCAAAAATTCTTATCCTCGTTCACCTCGTCTTATTCCATATTCAATTATTAACATGCTTTCCTTTTTCTGACTTTCTCTAATACTTGCAAATATTAACAACTTCCTTCCTTGCTATCCACTCATTACCAATTTGCGGTAGACCCCTATCAGTTGATCATCGAATGCCTGTGCATTTAACTGCTAGTTGTTTTAATAACAATAATAAACTATCAATCACTAAAATGATTTTATTACAATATGTGAACCTTAATATTCCAACACTAAAAATCATTATTAAATGAAATACAAGTTCTAACAAAACAATCAATTGAGAGACAAATATTAAGATGAAATTCAACGCAATACTATGACAAACAATTTATTAAAAAAAATCCTAAATTACAAGACACTCTTGAAATACACATTGTTATCCTTTAATTAGAAAGCATTCTTGAAATAGACATTGTTAACCATAAATTGCAACATACTCGTGACGCCCCTACCATCTCAAAGAAAAGAAAAGGAAAAAAAACAAAACAAAACTACCTTACTTGGGTTACAACTACTCTTCAAGCCTTTGAAGCGTATCACTTTCAAACAAAATCCTTATAACTAATAAGACGAGTGTTACAGCATGGTATTGGAAGATCCACACGACAGGCGAAGTTTTTAACAACTCGTAAATATAGCTTTTCTTCACAAATATGAATACCAAGAGATCATCTTTAACAACTCCAATATCTATGAGAAAGATAACCCTTCCATCATTGAAAGAATATTGTTCAATAAGTCGGGCCTAGGAGTGGGAAAAAAATGTGGGAACCTTTAGCATGCCGACAAGAGTACGATAGTTGTCGAGGAGCCTGTCTGTTTTATGCGGTTAACGTGGGCAAGAACATCGTGAAAAGTCGGAGCGTAGTGCCTTACAGGCAAATTGACAGGGTGTTATACGAATGGACCACAGTTAGAGCGACGGGCTGCTGACACGTTATGTCCCAAAGCTTGGTCTGTGCCGGCTAAGGGGGCCAAGGGATTGTGAAGGATAAGGGTGACCACTTTAAGGCGAATGGTGGACGTTCTTCGTTTGAAAATTTAGCGTCCCATGGGTTTCAGGGGCAATGCAACTTTGTTCAGAGGACGTCTTGGGCGTCCTCAGATGATGAAGGTAAAGGCGCCTATCACAGTAGACGAGATCCTCAAAGATTATCCACGCTATGTCATTTTCCATTGGGTAGTCGTTCATCACATGGGATTGAGAGCAAAGCCTCAGGTTAGATCTGCGATTCTCAAGGCTAGGCACTTTTATTTTCTTATTCAATTGCCAATGGCGGTGAGTTACAAGCGCGAGGCATGAAAATATGGTCTCAGAGCGCAGATCTATTTCTGGTGTCTCTCACATGAATTGTGGGCCATCTTCAGATACCTCGCCTTCTGAGATTAGAGAAGATAATGGAGCGCTTCGGGTTAAAGTCCGTATGACGAATTCCCAGCTTAATGAAATGATAGTGGAGAGCATTCGTTGGTGGAAAATTAAAGATAGTATCGTTGTTGGAAGAATGCGTTTTGGTTCCTCGTTTTCTTCGAGATGATCAGACAAGTTCGCAGTCGTGGAGATAGATTTTGGAACCGGCCATATCGTTAAACTGATTCAAGTTATATGTAAGTATGCCCCATTTGATTAACCGAAGTTTTTCAAACAACCTGTTATATATCCATCAGTTGCCACATCACAACCAACAGAAGATATATTGTGTGAGGTGGTAGATCATGGTAGATCACTTGGGAAGTATAGACCTATCAGACTAAGTTGACTTACTGCTGGCTGGTTCCAAACACTCCCTGCACGATTGTGAACTTGTCTGGATCATCTGGAGGAAAATTAGGATGCACAACACTTTCTTCTCAACATTATTTGCATTGCAGTAGGCTGGGCCAATAGTATTTTTTTCTTTTCCAACAAAAAAGGCTCACAGCGCCTGAGACAGTAGAAATAACCCTTGATTAATGCCTCAGCTTAGCGAAATCCAGCAAATGGAAGGAGAAAGGTAAAGAAAGACCTAATTGGCATGGAATCTTTCCCTAGGGGGATACCTCAAAGTTCGAGATAGTCAAGGTGCCTATGGATTCTTATACTTTTTTTGTGGTTTATATATCACTTATTTGGTTTCCGGGACTTATGGTATGAAATATTATTTGAATGAGCTAATATAGCATAGATTTTAACAACGTACAACGTGTCAATCTCCAACCTGCAACGTTGGAAGACCATATTTTATTATTTTTTTTGAAAGGTGTCATCATTTTTTGTTTAATGAATGTAAACAGGTGCTAGAGAACAGAGCCCCCGCCTGAATACTGAGACAGTGCAGAGATAGTAAGTCCAGAAGATTTCTGTAAGTCAAAAGTTTCTAACAATGGAATTCAATGTTTGGTAGTGTAAATTACACAATCGCCTAATTTTCCTGAAATAACCCATTCTGGGCATAGCTGTAGTTATGTATTGGTAAATAAAATTTTGTAGAGTTCCTATCTGTGCTATATTTTCCACTTTTAATATCTGAGAGATGTGCTAAAGACACGGGTGAAGATTTTGAATTTTATGGGACGACATTTATTCTTGATGAATAGACATTGTTGGTTGCAAGCTCAAGGCTAAAACTACTCTGTATGCTTTATTTCAAAAGAATTATATTTTAGTTTTTCCAGTATCATTAATGGTTCTATCAATTCAATATTGTGTTGCCATTGCTGGGGATTGTTAGCCTCTTGAAGATCAATTAGCTATGCAAGTGATGAATCCATAGATAAATGGTAGATTTGTATATACTAAAATTGCTAAAGACGAGATTTATATATGTGCAAAAATAGCAGTATATTTCACGGATAAGGAATCCATGACCACTCACTAGGAATTTTATCTTTTTAAGGTTAGATAAAATCACTCACAAGGAAAGAATAAATCATGCTCATTAG
Source organism: Sequoia sempervirens (assembly GCA_007258455.2). Taxonomy (NCBI): domain Eukaryota; kingdom Viridiplantae; phylum Streptophyta; class Pinopsida; order Cupressales; family Cupressaceae; genus Sequoia; species Sequoia sempervirens. Next base: position 270,619 of record VDFB02337941.1, read on the forward strand.
GAATCTATGTTGGAGATATTTTTTATTTAAAGAATGTATAAAAAAGGTTTCTGAGATAAGATTTATCTAGAGTATTCAATCTTGTGGAATATTTTAGCATATGAAAGCATCTTTTTTGAAATTTTTCAAAAAAAAAATTATTAGTCATTTTAGGATCTTCTATAGATTTGTATCAAATCTATAATTATAATATTAATTTTATTATTGTAATAAGAAATATCAAGTTATTATACAATTTGATTTATTATTATGTTTTCCTTTCTACGGTGGGCTCATAAGCTATTGTTCATTGAGATTTTGATTGAATTAGGAGCTATATGACTTTTTAGAAATATTATGGCAGCATGTAGACAAAAGGGATCTAGAAAGTCTGTATTACGTTCATGTTTTGAATAAATATGGGCAGAAACTATTGTTCATCTTCTTTCAAACTTCTGGGACAATAGTAGGATGATATCCTTCTACACAGTAAATGTATACTGTAGCATCTTTTTTTTGCCTCGTATCTTTATGGCTGACCGATCTATGTAGTGTTGATTTTAGTGGTATTTTTATGAACAACATGATTGTTTTCGGCTGTGGTAAACGGCCCAAAGAGTTTCAATCTGTTTAAGAATGAGGGACAATAGTAGGATGATATCCTTCTACATAGTAGATGACTACTGTAGCATTTTTTTTTCGGCTCTTAACTTTATGGCTGACTGATCTATGTAGTGTTGCTTTTAGTGGTATTTTTATGAACAACATGATTGTTGTCGGCTATGGTAAAATGACCCAAAGAGTTTCAATCTGTTTCAGAATGATTTACATGGCCACTTTGGGCTGCTCTTGTTTAACTTCATATAATTTAGTTCTTGGCTCCTTTCCCATTGTTGGATTTATTCATAAGAATGATTTTCTATCTAACAGTTGTTTTGGAGACTTTCTTCTATTTTATCTAGACAAGAATTATGTGTGAAAATTTTATGGAAACTATCACGGGCTGCAGCCGACTCAAGGAAACCTTCTCCTGAGGTTATGTCAGCTGGTGTAAATTTATTTCTACCTTTGCACATACTACGAAGCTGGTTCCATTTTGCCACTTGATAAGGAGAGATGACTTGCTATTGTATCTTGTTCTAGGTTTTTATCTTGTGGGAGGATTCTTTGGGGGGTAAAATGAAAAATACTATATGTTCACATTGTACAGTTTTTTTCCATTTGGGTTTGGGTGGGTCCTAGGTCTAGATTTTTTTTACTTTATTTTGGAGCTACAACTGAAGGTTTTCTTTCCCGGTTCTTTCCTTCCGGTATGCTCCTTTTGAACCAAGGACTGTAAATTCTACTTTCTATCAATAAAATTTTAGTGGCCTAGCCACTTTTATTAAAAAAAAAAGATATAATATATTCAAGTGTTTTTATTTGTTGCATACTTTTGCATTTTATATTTAAAATAATTGGTCTATTCAATGCGATATTCGAGCCCTATAAAATCTTGGACAAGGATATATGGGTTTTGTGTTGGAAGTGGATTCACTTAGAGAGGGGGGTGAATCAGAGTGATATAATTTTTAACTTTTGACTTTGAAAGCACAATGAAAATTTTTACTAATTTAAACCCAATGTGGCAGACTTGTTTATGCAAGTGAATATTAACACTTTAAATCATATTGACATGAAACTTGATTAACATTTACAATTTATATTAAAAGCATCATATGATATTGTTCAATTAATGTGTGAACAATCCTATTTATGCTTTTGAAATAGAACTACAAATTTTCCCAATGCATATTTAACTTGCTTAACAGAAGGCTTTTTAAAATAGATTTGAACAATTTTAACTTTGCATGAAAAACTTTTGAAATATGAACCTTTTGAACACACTAAAAGTATCAAAACATTGACTGAATGAGCACAGTAACATGAAACAGAATGGGAGACAAATAACATCACATAAAACAAATATTTCCAGAGTTGAAAACCCTCTTGGGGTATAAAAAATCACTCGCTAAAATTTCCCTTTTATTAATCAAAGAGCACCAACTCTGTAACAATGGTGGAGCAACAACTCAACACCTTTTCTGAAGCACCAACTTCATAGGAGCACCAACTCTGTAACAATAGTGGAGCTACAACTCAATACCTTTTCTGAAGTAGCAACTTCATAGGAGCAACAACCCCTCAATGCACAAAGTCACTGTCTAAAAATGTAACCACCAATGTCTTTACAACTGCACTTTATTTGCAGTCCCAAAATCATTAATGAATATAAAAATATAAAGGATATTCAATGATTCCAACTACAATATGGATTGTTTATAATAGTACCACAATAATTCCTGATAAAACTTAATGATATCTCTGTTATAAGAACCAAATATTTTACACAATAAAAAACCCTCTTTCCTCTTCTCAAATATTGTAGATATAACAATGATATAACCAACAACTACTATGTATTTTCCTCATACATTCCCCATTTGAACAATGGCTTAAAGCCATGAATTTATAGAGCAAATAAAACTGAAACCCTTTTGCCAACCTATCAAACTCGAGTTCAAAACAAACACTCGAGTTAGGGTTTCCATAGTAAAAATAAAAATTATAGTTACAAAATAAAACCACATTTTTCAACTGTAATTTCTTTTTCTTTCCTCTTTCGAAACCACAAATTTGAAAAAGTAATTTTTGTTTTAAAACTGAAAACCAATAACGAGAAATGAAGTAATTCTTCATTCATTTTTTACCATGAACTTTATTCTTTTTTATTGCAAAAGGGTGATCCCACAATAGTGGTTTACACTTTTTGGCCAAACTGGACACTAAAATTATTTTTTTAAACTAAATCTTCACATTCAGGCACCTATAGCGGCTAAACTGTGAAGAATTTGAAGATGATGCAAACTAGAGTCTCGTCACATTTTTTATGTAGATTCTAAAATGTTTTTTTCAAAAAAATTGGAATCAGATTCCACTTCCTTTTCCATCTCCCACAAAAATTGGTTTTTTTCAAAAAAAAACATTTTTAAAAAGTGGCACATACCATATAATGCATAATTTTTTTTCCATGAAGGATAAAATTCTAATTCTTTTGAATTTAGGTTCGTAACTCCAATATCTACTACTTACACTTGGTTAGATAGTTTTTTATTGATTTTTTTTCTTTAATCAAGTTTCAAACTCAAACCAATTACAATTCAGACATAGCGCGACCATATAACGCATAACTTTTTTGGTATATATCAAAATTCAATGTTTATTTTCTATTGGATCAAGGACTTCAATATCTGGTGCACTCATATTTTTTAATTATTTTTTTGATAATCTGCTATTTTTCCACATGTGCAGAATAGAGACCTTCATTTTCAATGAAAAACCTATGTTTAATAAAACTAAAATATCAAATACATATTAAAATTATATTCGTTGGATAGCTCGTTCTAAGGACTACCTGTTTCCATTTGGGTTTGTGAATATTCCTCCATTTTCATCCTCAAACTAAGCTCCAAAGTGCCAAAATTCAAGTTTTTTTTCTGTCTCCGGGGAGATGAGGAATAAAGGGAGTTCGAACGAACCCCTAGCGGTTCGAGCAAACCACTAGGGGTTCGCTCAAACCAAGGTTCATTCGAGTCCTAGATCATTCAAACCCTGGTTCATTCGAACCCCCCTTCTATAAGGGGTTTTGGTGGCTTTTTTGGCAGGAAAGTACTAAGAGGGTTCGGCCAAACCTAGGTTCTATCGAACCCCTAATTGGTTTGGTCGAACCAATATGTTCGTATGAACCCCTAAAAACAAGTTTTTTGCCATGCATTCATTTTTGTGAGTTTTCCTTCCTCACTTCAATTGTAAACCACTATTGTGGCTTCACCCAAAACAAAGTAAAAGAAATCTGTTTGAAACTGAATCAAGGTTTTCTTTTTCTCTTTTACTTTTCATTTACCAGATTTACATTTGAAAGACCAAAATAATGCATAGATATTACCTCTATCATGGTGGATTTAACCTGCAAACAAAATCCCTAAAGATCTTCATGAAAAACTACCCAAACTTCTACTTCCAGCTCAAGCGAAAACCACCAACTTTCCATCCATCAAAGACCAGCATAACTGAAAACCAAGTCAGAATACAACAAGAAACTTTCTCAAACTGCAACTATAATTTCAACATGGTGGTGCTAGGGTTCAAACTTTTTTTACCCTATTTCTTCCTTCATTGAAAATCCAAAACAAAATGAATGAAATTTGAAATCCAAACATCATATTACAATCATTTTGGAATCCATGTAACCAACACAATGATGCATTAAATGAGTGTCAAATTATAATCCATGCATGTTGTCCAAATCAACACAATCAACATGCTCATTGAAACAATAATACTGTCACTGTCATGTAAGAAAATCAAGTGTAATACATATACTGACAACTCAAGTCTTCAAATTAAATAATAACCATCAAATATCATCGATGTCACCACTCTTTAAAGTATAACATTTATGAGCCCGAAAATATGATGTCGGCCTTAGTGTTTTATGAAATAACTTTTAAAGCACTATATATATATATATATATATCAACCAGATAGCACTATAAAATATCCTAAGTAATCAAAGTACTTGATAATGCTTAAGTGTTAGCATTATGAATAAGCATAAACACCATGTGTATATGAATAATCAATGTAACACCAAAATCTGAGTATGTAAAGCATATAGTGTTGAGTCACAATGAAGTGTGAATTTATGCTATGTTCATGGTGCAAAACTGAAGCTCAATACTATCATGTATATGTGAATAAATGTATTCACCAAATGTATAAAGACATTGAATTTGAATGTCAAAGACTGAACTAAATCAACAATATACCTTCATAATCACCTATAAGAGTTAACACTAGACAACACCATAATCTTGTGATCAACATTGAAACCTTTCATTTGCACATGTAGCCAAAACATCAATAACACAAATACATCAAAATCTGAATGTAAGAAAAATATTGTCCACTAAACCAGCTGAAAACCAATACCAAGTAAAACCTTCTGAATATGCCATACTAAATACAATGATAATCAATGCACCAAGTATCATAAACATGCCATGATTCCAATCATTACTGACTAATCAATATGTACCAAAAGTTATTGTAACTAAGGGTTAAATTTAGGATTGATTAAAGGTTATTAGATCAATAAAGATGAAGAAACCCAAAGACCTATCGAGTACAAAGGAAATTAAACAACAAAACAATTATACCTGTTAATCAAATTTTCAATGATTACCTCCATAGTACCTTCTACCTTGTTGGTTGACGTGTTGCCCTCAGATTGAATGTGCGAACAATCCTTGACGAAGTCCTACACCAAGCTTTGAAGGATTTGATCAAAGTTTAATGCCTATGCCTAAATGACTAAGAATGTCTTATGCCTAAAAATGCCAAAACTAAATGAAATGTGCCAATAATTGCTGCAATTGCTACGAAAAATCTAATTGTGCAAGTGCGTAAATATGTAATGTGTTTGTGTAATCGAAAAATGAGAGGAAAATGGCATTTTATAGAAAATTCCATTTTGAATGGACGAATGAGATGAGAGATTGAGAAAATGCCCTAGAATCAATGGTTAAGATTCAAAATGACAACTCTCAATTAGGGTTAGGGAAAAATGCCCAAATGTGTGAATAAGATTTAATTAAATAAATTAAATCAATAATAAATGTGACAGTTGAGATGAAATTAGCAAAAACCAAAAGATAAGAAGATGGGATTTTAGAAATTACTTGATTTGTAGAAGAATATTTCCATTTTGAATTAAATTAATTCAAAATATGTATTTTGAGAGATAATTAGTAATCGATTTCTGAAATTAATTACTAATAGAAGAATGAGTTAACTATCTGAGACATTTTTAAATAAATTGTTTTATTTAAAAATAAAGAAGTGTCACATACATCAATTAAATAATTAAAAATAATTATTTAATTTAGATGAAGTGGTTAATTAATTAAATAAATCAACAAATCTATTTAATTAAAAGAGAGGATTTAGGAATTAGTGACATATTGAATAAATATATTAAAATATATTTATTTGATAATCAGGAGGACATTAATGACAAAGATCAATTAAATAAAATGATAACTTTATTTAATTATGAGTTGACTTTAGATAATTAGTGACGCATTAAATAAATATGATTTATTTATTTAACAATGAGGAAGAATTGAAGACCCTAAATTAATTAAATAATTGTGAATTATTTAATTAATAGTTGAAGATGGGTTAGGAACATAATTAAAGTGTCATAATTATGCTAGGATGAAAAGTGGTAAAATAGTGCTCGCATGCCTAGGTCATTTTTAGGTGTCTACATTTTCCCCTCTTTGTCATAATGCCGCTTGTCGTGTTGTGACAGAGAAGATAAGTCAAAAATATGCCCCAGTGCAAAATAAGATGAGGAAGAATGACGAGGAGGGTTACGTATGCCCCCTTGAGAGGACAAACAGGCTCCAAGAACATGGGTGTGCTCTCGAAATTAATGAGAAGACTAGAATATGAAGAGACAAAGAAATGTTAGTGAAAAATATATGGATGATGATATGGATGCAATGCCTATATTAGATGAGTGAGAGAAGATGACAACACTAAAGAAGATGCATGTTAGTTCCTAGACCAAATCCTTCAAAACATTGCCATAGGACTTTAATATTTATTGCTCTTAATCATCATTGGGTGGTAAAATGACACAAATGGACAACAAACACCATGATATGACGTAGACCAAGGTGTGCAAGGTCATCCATTTGAAAAACAGACAGCCATAGACAAGGAATGTCCTAACTCATACTAAGGGCGAAGTTGCCCTAGTCTTTTTGTCAAGACAATCTACAGACAGCAGTCAAAGAAAATAAAAATAGGCAGGAGACGTTATCGCACCTCTAAATCCTTCATGGGACATCCTCGAGGTAGCTAGTAACATGACCACAAAGAAAAGACAGTAAAAAATAAGACAAAAATAGACAAAATAGTAAAAATATAAGACAAGATAGACCAGAAAAGTTAACAACCATTTTATTTTGTTTGCCAATGTTTGTTTGCCAAAGATTGATTTCCTTTTGATTTGACAGTTTTGACAGTTTAAGAGTTTTGCCAATTTGACGATGTTGACAGTTTGATGGGGCCTATTGTCAGGAAGGACACATCCTAAAAAAGGAAAATAAAATTTTGACAAGGTCCAAATCCAAGAAGGACACATCTTGAAGAGGACCAAAGAGTGACAAGACTGACATTGTTTTGACTAATATGTTTTGGCAAGTTGACTGATGTTGACTGTATGATTGATTGGATTGTGCTATATGATTTTGACCAATTTTGACATTGACGTTTCGAATGACTGTCTTGTATCTGAGTTTGATGACATCTAACTTATTTGACCGATGTGACGATTGTGGCAAATGCCATGATTTTATTTGGACCAACATAAAAGGACTGATCTAATGTCTCGGGGACTCATCGACTGATGGCCTTGCCTACATATGCGCAAAGACAACATAGTTCGACAATGACATGGACTAGCTGACATGACTGAATTTGACTCCATTTTTAGGATTTTGACATTGATTTGGATGTCTTTTTTTTTTTCTTCTTTAGGATGTTTTATGATTTTTAGGTCTTTCTTCAGGACATTTTATGATGTTTTTGGTCTTTCTTTAGGACATTTTATGATGTTTTTGTCTTTTTTCATGACATTTTATTATGTTTTTCTTTTTGGATTTTGATGTTTAAGAGGATTGTGACAAATGTATATGACTAATGTCTACACATGAGAATCGAAGGACAAACATGATTGTGCCCCTAGTCAAGTTGAATACCAATTGACAGGTGATGACAACATTGTTTGACATGGGAAGGATGCATCCTGAAACGTGAGGACAATGATTATGTGACATAAGTATTAAGGTCTACAGTTGGACCATGAAAAAAGTCAAGTAACGTTCTGGATAATGTGCTTGTATGAATTAGAATCATTGCATTTGGAATGACTTGGTTAGGAATAAATGGGATGATGGAGCATCCTTAGACCATTTGACAAGGGAAAGCCAAGATAGGTGACATACATGAAAGGATGAGAGGTGGCCTTGGTAAAGGATGGGGGCCATGGGACTAGGGGAATTGTCATATGATTTTCAAGGACTATGTCGTATAAGGATAATAAGACTATGATGGTCAATGATATGATGTTTTGTGAATCATGTATGACTGAAGGATAGACATGTCAAGAGTTTTCCCAAAGCATGATTTATGTGTGCCAGTTTTATGTCAAGACTGAGGTAAGTGGGAATGATGTGTGGAAATGATAGGGCTTAGATGGATGTCAATGTCATGAGGAAGGCATGGGAAAATGAGATGACTTGCCCCCAAGTATAAAATTCCACATAGACGATTTATTTTACACATGACGCCTGTTTGCCAGGTTTTCACCATTGGATGAAATTTTTCTCTTTACTATTTTCTTGACTTTTTATTTTTTTATTTTTTTTGGTGTCACCAAGATGCTTGTTTGCCAGGTTTTCATCAGGGTGACAATTTTTACCATTTTTCAAAATCTTTTTTTGTATTTCTGATTTTGCAGATAGCCTGGATGCTTTAGATGACCACTGACTGTTCTGAATCCACTGATGGTGCCCATGTAGAGACTAGTGCCATGATATGCCAATAATGACCTTGCTGAAGTAGTTGTCTTGTCAGGATCATAGTGCTTGTATACAACTGATTGATGTCATTGTAATCCTTTCTGATGCTAGAGTTGGCCTTATCAAAATACGCACATCGCAATAGAGTGCCATGAGAGTCCTTGTGGTAAAGAGTTGTCGTCATGATGTGATGGATTTGTGACGTGGGATTTTTGAACTTTAGACAAGATGGAGGATTATGATAGCTGATGGTAGACGTGGAAAAGCTGTTTGGATGTTTGGACAAATCACTTTTTATTTTCCAAACTTGGGATGTTGGATGACATATTTTGGAGAGATAGCGTTTGGAACCAACAACTTTAGATGCCTTGCTTGATGACCATTTTGAAGGAGGTGGACATTTCTTGTATGTGGGAGTCCTCTTGTATTGTGGCTCCACATTGTGATTGAATTTTTCTTTTGACATATTTTCTTTGCTTGATCCACTTGTCTTTGGATCCATTTTAATTTCATTTGTCCACTTGTCCTTTTGTTTGATTCAATGGCCTTTGACATTTGATTTTGATCTTTTGACTTGTAAGACTTTTGTTTTTGTTGGTTCCAAAGGGAAGGTTTATTTATGATGGAATGACGGTTCATGGTGTGGGTGGAGGGGGTGTTGGTAGCAATCTTATGACAAGGATTTCTCATGGACTCCATTTTGATGTTTGTATCTGAAAAAGTTTCCCCCAGTATCGAAGAGGTACCACTGACATCATTTGATTTACTAACTGAGGAATAGCCAAGAACTTGATGTCTGTAATTTTCTGTAAGATGTATTGGTTCTAGAATGCCTTGCTCATGTATGCCTAGTCCTTTGCCTTGATATTGCATGCTTTGACAGATTATATTTGCGATGGGGTATTTGTTGTTTGGAAGCAAGATGCTAACCCATCATTAGGTATGTGGATACTATCACTTGAAATATTTTTGTCTGGAAGAAAGCCTACTCTGACAAAGATAGATGACCCTAGCTGATAAAGTGTCTTAGCTTCATTGTCATATTGGACATATTCTTGACTAATATCTTTGGTCTGATCGTGTGACATGTCAGGTTTAGATGATTCAGTTGGTGCTTCCAAGGTAATGCTGAAGCCATCATTATGTTTAATGTCATAGAGTCCAATGATTTTAGCTATAACGTCATCATATGCAAGCATATCCCTAGTGGAAGATTCTTGTTTTGGAGGAATATCGTCTATGTGTCCCATGGAGGCAAGTGTCTCATCGTGGGAAGTGTTAATAGTCGAGTCCTTTAGAAGGTCAGCAAGTATTTGATCATGAATGGCGTAAAGGTCAAGGAGTGGATCATTTTTGACTTCTTGATCAATGGTAGGGTCTTGGTCGAAGATGGGGTTGTCATGGATTTGGACTTCTTGGTCAATGGTAGGTGTACTTTGGATGTCATGATTGTCTTGAAGGAATCCTTGAATGGAGTTTCAGATAGGGTCATGGGATGGACTACCTTGTTCTTGACATGAGGGTGACATTATAAGGTCATGCTTTGGGATTTCATTTTGACATGTATCCTCAATTTTAGGCGATGGGATGTTCCTTTGAGTAATGATAGAATTTTCATGACTAAATGTGGCTTGTGAGGGGGTGACTTGAAAAGGATTAGGAGAAGACGTGGGGACTTGGACTAGACTAGTATGTGAAGGACTAGGATACGACCTTGGACTAGATTGCTGTAAGGTTGACTAAAATAGGATGTGGATACTTGGACTAGATCGATATGGTATGATGTGAGGAGTTGATATGAGTTGGTAGATGGTTGATAAGGCATGTAGAATTTGACGGGATTGATAGGTGAAGGGCCAGAATATGACATGGAGGTTTGGATGGACTAGTTGATAGTTTCCTTCCCTTGTCAAGGTTAGGATAAGGGTGATAAGTGAATGTTTGTTGTGAATTACTGGTAGGATTTATGTCAAGTGACTGTTGATGGTGAGGGTAGACGGATGGAGGTGGAAGAGTATTTATGTCAAAGCCTTGTGGTAACTTAGCCCCTTGGTCCAAAAGAATGGCTAGATACCTTTGAGGGTTGCGTAAGACTCAGTTTTCTACAAATGAGATTATATCAATATTTTGCGCTGGAGCTTCTAAGTCTTCTGCATATACTCACCCATTTTGGTCTCTTTGTATGAATGGTTCAGAAGGGTTTCATGATGAAGATGGAATGTTCATGGAGGATTGAATGTTCATGTTGTGAAATGGGTCAGAAAAAGTCCAATGTTGGTTTGTGTCATAAGTGTTATTATCAATGTTGGGATTGAAATCTTGTCCAAAGTTTTCCATTTGTCCTCTTTGTCTTTGAAGCCTAGTCTCAACAATAAAAAGGGATTGCTCAGATAAGGATGATGAGAATGACAACTAAATATGAGGATGATGACAACCTATATTTTTTGAATTTTTGATAAGGATGAAAATGCAAGACTATGTTTCCTAAAATGTCAACTAGGATGACTAGGTGATGATAACAGTTGTCTAAGGCAATGATTGATGTAAGATGACAAGGTGATCAAAGCCAAAATGTCGACTAAGGACTAAGATGATGATGTTTGACTAAGGACTTAATGCTATAAATGGAAGGTCTAGGTTCAAAATTATGACTAAGATGAACAATGCAAAATCTAAGTTCAAAATGAGGATTGAGACTATTTTTTGATGTTTTGTTGAAAAGTCTAAGTTGTCTAAGGTTGACTGTTTGTGTCCAGATTTGTGACTATTATATATAATGTTTGAGTAATCCAATAGGCACTTGAAAAACACAATGTTTTAGGTGTAAGCAAGCACACATAAGACAAGTACAATCCTAGGTTAGGCCAAGACAATATTTTCTAGATTCCACGTGGGTTTCCCCAACAACATATTTGTAGCGTTTGAATTCAAAAGCTTGGCTGCATGGGATCCCCCTTACAATGCACTCTCTTCTCAGGAAAACCAAGCTTCCAACCCCCATAAAACTCCCATGGCATATTGATCACCTCTACTACAGACTGCAAAAGTGTGGATGCCTTCACACCGACCGGTGTTGCGCTAGCAAATAGAAGGTTTTTGGCTTACTACACAAAGGTGTTTAATTCGAGACCCCCATTCGAGTGGCCATACATGGGGAAAGATATTAATCACCATTTAGGTGGCACTCCATCCTGAAGAGGTTAAGCTCAATAGGGTTTAAGGGAGTACTACTCTATCCGTATGACACATCTGCACTCATAATCTTAGGTTTTCCCTTAAGATTCACATTTATATACTAGTCGGGGGTAGCTTGGCCTTAGCTCCCCTGCCACTTTGAGTCACATTCGAGTGATGAAATCCCTAGGCAATCCCAATTTCTAGAGTTAGTAAATGTTTCTCTTACACCCAAGATTGCTTGAAAGTGCAAGGGGAGAGGATACTCTGATATACTAAGTCATGGGGTTATTAACATATAAAAATGGGTCTAGTTTTCTGATCACAGAGTTTTCACAAGGTGAGAGCATACTCACCTACCATTTTGAAAACACACTTAAACATAGTGGAAAGACAAGTTCATTTTAACTGCACCAAAAGGAAATGTGTATTATACTAAGAAAAAGACAAGCACATTGTTTTGATGTTTAGTCTTTGACGTTTGAACCTGCAAGACCACACATTGGTAGTTTGATAATGATCTTCGACTATTGATCTGCAAAAATAGTTAGATGCGTCATTTTTGTCCACTTAATCCAATGTGTCCTTTGAAATGTTTATTTTTTGCACATGCACAAAACCAACAACAAACCCTAACAAGATACTTGATCACTACTATTAGAGGGTTAGCTAGTCAAGACAAATCTGATTTTTAGAAATATTTTTGAAAGTAAAATTAAAAATATAGAGGATAAAGCCTATCTAAAATCTCAAGAGGTTTCCAAAAATGTAAGTAAATTAGAAAAATTGTTGTTTTGCACCTAAAATTATTTTTTTATGAAAAATCATAAAAAAATTATAAAAAATACAAAATAGGTCTAAATTTTTTTATTTTTGGACTGGAGTCATCTGATGTCATCCCAAATCTAAACAAAAAAAATTGTGACCATATCTATAACTATGGGTGAGATATAATCAAATATTTTTTAAACCCCAATTTTAAAAGATCTATTGTTTGACTAATAATCGCGCATCCAAATTTAAAAGATAAAGAACCGACCCCTATTAAAATTTAAAGAGATTTCTAGAAATGTAAACATATCTAAAAAATTTGATAATTTTCTCTCAAAATTATTTTTTTATGAAAAACAGTAAAAAAATTATAAAAATTAAAACCAGATAGAAAAAATATGATTTTTGGAATGGAAGCGCGTGCTGTTGTCCCCAAGCTGCAAAAACATTTTTGTGAGAAAATATGTAGCCATTTGAAATTTAAGGTCGAATCTTTGGAAACTAGGGCTTTATCCAAAATGATGCAAAACCTGCAACAAAAAACAAACAAAACCTGCAACAAAAAGAAACCAACTCCAAAAATTGCTCTTTATTTGTCCAATAAGTCAAGTTCACCAATGTAACTAAGGGTTAAATTTAGGATTGATTAAAGGTTATTAGATCAATAGAGATGAAGAAACCCAAAGACCTATCAAGTACAAAGGAAATTAAACAATAAAACAATTTTACCTGTTAATCAAATTTTCCATGATTACCTCCATATTACCTTCTACCTTGCTAGTTGATGTGTTGCCCGTAGATTGAATGTGCGAGCAATCCTTGACGAAGTCCTACACCAAGCTTTGAAGGATTTGATCAAAGTCTAATGCCTATGCCTAAATGACTAAGAATTTCTTATGCCTAAAAAATGCCAAAACTAAATGAAATGTGCCAATAATTGCTACAATTTCTATGAAAAATCTAAGTGTGGAAGTGCGTAAGTATGTAATGTGTCTATGTAATCAAAAAATGAGAGGAAAATGGCATTTTATAGAAAATTCCATTTTGAATGGATGGATGAGATGAGAGATTGACAAAATTCCCTAGAATCAATGGTTAAGATTCAAAATGGCAACTCTCAATTAGGGTTAGGGAAAAATGCCCAAATGTGTGAATAAGATTTAATTAAATAAATTAAATCAAGAATAAATGTGACAGTTGAGATGAAATTAGCAAAAATCAGAAGATAAGAAGATGGGATTTTAGAAAATTAGTAATTTTAGAAATTACTTGATTTGTAGAAGAATATTTCCATTTTGAATTAAATTAATTCAAAATATGTATTTTGTGAGATAATCAGTAATTGATTTCTGAAATTAATTACTAAAAGAAGAATCAGTTAACTATGTGAGACATTTTTAAATAAATTATTTTATTTAAAAATAAAGAAGTGTCACATACAACAATTAAATAATTAAAAATAATTATTTGATTTAGAAGAAGTGGTTAATTAATTAAATAAATTAACAAATCTATTTAATTAAAAGAGAGGATTTAGGAATTAGTGACATATTGAATAAATATATTAAAATATATTTATTTGATAATTAGGAGGACATTAATGACAAAGATTAATTAAGTAAAATGAGAACTTTATTTAATTATGAGTTGATTTTAGATAATTAGTGACGCATTAAATAAACATGATTTATTTATTTAATAATCAGGAAGAATAGAAGACCTTGAATTAATTAAATAATTGTGAATTATTTAAGTAATAGTTGAAGATGGGTTAGGAACATAATTAAAGTGTTATAATTATGCTAGGATGAAAAGTGGTAAAATAGTGCTCGCAGGCCTAGGTCATTTTTAGGTGTCTACAGTTATAATACTGAATAAACCAAACTTAACAAGAGTGCCAAAGACATGATCAAGAATGCCAATATCATATGTCAACCACATGAAAACATGTACAAACTAATCCACCACACTGATCCAAACTGTAGGACAAACTTAACTCCACAGAACAAATATAAAGCCTTTGCACATGAATCCAACAATCAATACCACAAGATAATCACTGAATATGCCAATGTCAAATTATGAAATGCCAAGGCACCAACCTAGGGCAGTTTTGACATCAAGGACAAATAATAAAAGAGAAGTTCAACATTTTGTACTATTGACATTGAACTATGAAAGTTGTGATTTGGTTGTGAACAACACAAGTAATTTTAAGTGATATAGGAAGTGAGGAATATTGTAGCAAAGAAAAGAGTGTATAAAACATCCATAATAGGTTTCTATTTTTATTTTTAAAAATTGTGGATCAAGGAATCATAAGGTTATTTTAAATTTCATTTTCATCTCAAAAAAAGGGAATTTCCCATTATAGATTCCAATAGTATTTCTTTACCTACAATTCAATTAAATGGGAAGCATATTATTATTGGGTTTATTGTATGAAATTTTTTCTGACAGTTCAAAATTGCTATGAAATTATTAATGGTAGTGAATGAAGAGCAACAGTCCCTAGAAAATATCCAAAAGTTTTAGCTAAAAGATATAAAAAAGAAGTGACACTGATCAATATTAACGTATGAAAGTTTAGGTGATGTATCAATCCTAAATCTTACCATAAAATTGTACAATATGAAATTATAAAATTCACAAGATCTAGTCCATCATCTAAGAAAATTAAAGGAAATTAAAATAACTTTCTTCTCTTGGAAATGATATAGATGATAAAATATTTTATGCAAATAATTTTACAAAGTCTTTTGAGATCATATTAACCATCTATAAGGATGGATATAATTGGTAAAATACAAAGATTTATGTGCCTTAACTTAATAAAGGAAGAAAAATGTCAAGTCAAAGAAAGGGAGTCATTTAGTGATGAGTCTCAAGCCTTCATAAAGAAGGAGAAACAAAATTACAAAAAGACACAAGAAAATTTTAGCGAAGAGAGATAAATTGGAAATATCAAACTAGATACACTTTATCCAAGGATCATAATAAAAGAAAATGGGAATGTAGTTATTGTGGAAATTTGGGTCAGAAAAAATGTCTCATAATAACGAACAATTTGAATCACTAAGAAATGGCATCACTAGAAAACAAATATATTTACGAAACAAATTTTTTTTAGAAGTTTAGGGATCTAAAAAATTGTTCAAGATGATAATGGTGTGTTAAAAATGTGTAGTTAGAAAATTGAAAACAAATATTCTTTTTGTATCTCAAATTTCAAATCAAGGGTCTAAGATAGAGTTCTACAATGATAGATGTTTTATCAAGGATGTGAATGATAACTATAAAGTGACTAAAATTGATAAAATGGAGGAATGATTATATAAATTTCATGAATTTACTTCTAAATATGGAAATGAAAATATGTGTGCTATTGGAAAATATGATGATATGAGTAGCTTATGTCATTAGAATATGGTACATGTCAACTATAAAAGTATCAGACTTATTGAGAAACTTCATGGTACATTGACATAAAAAAATCTCATCAAGGCACATGGTATGTGAAGGATGTGCAATTGGAAAGTAGTATGTGGAAAGTTTCACACAAGGAAAATCATGAAGAGTTAAAAACCATTTACATTTGGTTCATAGAGATATAATGGGTCATTTTATAACACCATCACTTGTAGGATCAATGTATGCACTCAATTTTATCAAATGACTATATTAGAAGAATTTGGGTACATTATTTCTATAGATGAAGTGTTTGATAAGTTTAAAGAGTTTAAGGTGTTGAATTAAAACCCTCTAAAGATAATAAGGATAGATAGGTTTACTAAATATATGAATAAAGAATCCATATAAATTTTTTAACAACATGACATAAAGAAGAAATCAATTGTTTCCTACTCATCCCAACAAAATGGAGTTGCAAAAAGAAGGAAAAAAAGTATCATAAAAATGACTAGATGTATGCTATACTAGAAATATAGAAGCTAATTTCTGGGCTGAATTCATAGTACAATATATTTTTAAGAAAATACCTACTATAGTTATGAACATAAAACAAGAAGAAGCATGGACTGGTGTAAAGACCACATTGTCTCATTTTAGAGTCTTTGGATTTAATGTTTATGCTCATATTCTTGATAGAAAAAGAACAAGCTAGAAAGGGAAAGAGAGAAATACATAATGGTAGGGTATAGTGATGATTCAAAAGAATATTGGTTATATAATTCTAAAACAAGGAAAATACATATCAAAATGAATGTATTATCTCATGAAGATATTCAAAGTGGTAATTCTCTTAGATCATCTTCTATTTCAATATTGACTGATAAGATAAGTCTACTTATACTAATGATTCAAATCAAGATGTATCATCAAAGTTGAATTCTTGAGTTCCTAAATTAACACCTTCTTGAACCCTCAAATCACATATATTTTTAATTATTAAATAGCAATCCATATTGGACTATATCTATAATA
>VDFB02337942.1:0-62531 GCA_007258455.2 Sequoia sempervirens
CTTGACACCCTAGCATCTTGACATCAAACCAGACATCTTGACATTAAAACACTTGGAAAACACTTGGCACTTGTCTGTTGATTTTTCATCATGTTACTAATTTTTCAGCGAGATCTCGACAACAGGATTTAGAGAAGCAGCGACATATCATGAGGTTTGTTTTGTCTTTTGACACTCATGTTACTAGTTTCTCAGTGATGTCCTGACTCCAGGATTTAGAAAAGCAGCGATGTATCATGATGATGGATTTGACTTTATTTTGTCCTTTTTGGTAATCATGTTGCTAGTTTCTCGAGGATGTCCTGGAAATAGGAAATAGGATTTAGAGAAGCAATGATGTTTCATGATTTGTCCTTCTTGTCTTTTTTTTTCTGTTGGTTATGACAAAAAGACTAGGGAAAATGTGCCTTTTTGTATGAGTCATGATCATCCTTGTTTGTGACTATTTAAGTCAAGTGATGGTATGACCTTGCACACCCTGATTTATGTCATATCATGGTGTTTTTTGGCCATCACGATAATCTGCCCAATGATGATAAATATAAAAATGTAAGCATGAAAGTTGGTTCCCTTATCATTTCTCGTCTAGCTTTCCATCTTCATCCTCCTTTCTCTTCCACGCTAATATCCATCCCCTTCCAAGCTAACATTTCTTCTATCCTTCATCCTCTAGTCTTATCATCCATTTCAAGAGCACACTTGTGTTCTTTGAACTCACCTGTCCTCTCGAGGGGGCATACACAACCCTTCTCGTCATTCTTCTTTCACTGGGGCATATTTCAAAATTAAATTTCTTTGACACAATGCGATGAATTGCATTATGTCAAAGAGGGACAAAATGTAGACACTGAAAATTGACCTAGGCCCACAAGCTCTATTTCTCGCCACTTTTATCCTAGCATAATTAAGATACTTAATTATGTCATCCAGTCCATTTTCATCTATTAATTAAATAATTTTAATTATTTAATTAATTCATGTCTATTTATTCTATCTTGACCAATTAAATAAACTAATCGTGTCACTAATTTCTTCCTCTTCTTCAATAGTTAAATAAATTATTATTTATTTAATTATTTGGTCATCTTTCATCTATAGTTAAATAATTATCATTAATTATTTATCTATTCATGGTCCTTTAATTCTTCCATAGTTAAATAATTATTAAAATCATTTTACTATCCCAGGCCACCTCTCCTAATTAAATAGTTAATCTAAATTAATTATTTAAGGTCTAATTTCTATCTCTCCATTTAATTAAATTAATAAATTTAATTAAATGCTCCCCTTTTCATTTTTTCAAATAAATTATTTATTTTCCACTTGTCCATTTCCTCTATTTTCAAATGAAATAATTTGAATAAATTATTTATTTTCCATAATCCATTTCCTCTATTTTCAAATAAATAATTTGAATAAATAATTTATTTTCCACTTGTCCATTTCTTCTATTTTCAAATAAATAATTTGAATAAATTATTTATTTTCCACTTGTCCATTTCCAACATTTTCGAATAAATAATTTAAAATAAATTATTTATGCACCACTTGGTCAAAGATACCCTGTCATAATTCCCTGTCATAACATTCATTTCATGTCATAGCTTGCATGTCCCTGCATGTCCTTGCATGCCTATCCTAGCCTACATGTCTGTAATGGCCTGCATGTCTTTTCATGTCTTCCTATCATGATTCCTCCAAGAATAGCATATTCTTGGTGCATCAATTTTGGACCATTGATCTTGGCATCTTTTCTGAGACTTAATCTCAACCATCCATTGTGTAACATCCCTCTCATGCATTCTCATCCATTGATCTTGGAATCTTTCTAGAAGATTAATCTCAACCATCCATTCGAATGGTTGTCTATAAAAGCAACCTTCCTTCTCCATTTTCAGCTTAACAGCTATTCTTCTCCAACTTTCTACTTATCATTTGCAGGTATTTGCACAAGTCACACTACAAATCTGAGGGCATATTTGCATAAGGAGAAATATGAGAGCAAGAGAAGTGATTCAAGTTCAAGCATGGGGAGTATTTTAATTTAATGTTTTATTTTCCTTATGCTTACTTTGTTTTCTCTTGTTTGGATGTGGGTTAATAGTTTAGAGGTGTTGGCTTTCACTTTACCTATTTTATTTGATTTCTAACCCCATCTCACAACTTATATAGAATTCTTTTGTGTACTCTTGTACACTTTTCACCCTTGCTTCAAATTTTGTAACTTCTTGAACAAATTCATCTAATAATATGCATACAAAAACTTTTCCTTCAACTTGGATAACATCCTCTCCCATGTTCTAATTTTTTCCTTACCTCTTCTCTATCTTTTAGTCTACACATGATCCCACCATATGGAAGCATGTCCTCTCAACTTTGTTCAAGCAAATTTCACCCTTTGTGCGTCTTCTACAAATTCCAAGTCAAAATAATTTTCCATCTCTAAGATCTAATCAATTAGATCTTCTGAATTCAAACTCCCATTATAGGAAGGAGGTTCCATCCAAGATTTTCTATTTATTTTGGTCATAGCCCTTAGAAATCTCACATTCTCATCATCACCCCACACTATTGCAAGCCTCCAGATGTTCTACCATGGGGTAACAGTAAGACTCCTACACTACTGCATGCTCCCAAATGCTCTATCATGAGGTAGCGGTAATGACCACCAGCCTCCCTCTAGTCACTGCAATACCACTGGCTCAAGACTCAACCATTGTGAGAGCGTGAGAGTTTGGTTAAGAGCACAAATGAATAGAATAAGCCTCGCCAATGCATCAAATCAATGCTACAATTCATCTACACACTAGAAATCCAAAATTTGAAAGAAAATATTTACAAAAGAAAATTACAAATCTGTTTGGGTGATGAGGATTACCCATACACTTGAGATGCTCCTGCATCATAGGTCTATGGACATGATCCCTAATAAAGCACATATCTAATGTAGGGTCTATGGTATTTTATTGACAAAAAAAATATATTTTTAGGGAAGTGGTTATGGTTCAAAATATTTAACAAAGTAAATCACTCTTCAATCATTGAGTTAAGTACATTATCTTCTTATTTAATTTTAGTATATTTGTACATACTTAATTTCAAAATACTATAACCCTTAATCCTTACCCATTGGATATAGTTTGACTTATGTTTCAATTTGTATGCAACTCATTAATGTAGCCTAGATCACTCTTAAGGAATATCTATTTTTAATATGTATTTTATATTAACTCATCTAATCTTATATATACATGTATGATTTTACATCTTATTAAATTAGATGTCATCTTCCTTTTCACTTTTTTGTTTCATTTTCTTCATATTGTTAAATTTATTTTCTATTAGGGTTTTTTAGTTTGTTGATACATATCTTTATCCACCCTACCAACCCTTGGATACTTCACTAGGGTTTCATTTTTAAGCTATTATATTATTGATATTTTTTATTTTTTAATCTAAAAGTGATTTGCACTGCTTTATCGTGGATATATTCTCCCCATTCCTTCACAATCTCACCTCTTATGTCACAATGCTTTATGATACACATTTTGTGGTATATGATTGTGGCATAGATACTATAGACAAAAAAACCTTCAACACTTAAGAGAAAGGAATCCCCTTCTAAACAAAATTATTAGATTTGCTACCAAATGTTGAAAACAAGGTGAAGGAAAACTACAATATTAACTTATGTATGTGAATTCAAAACTAAAATAAGATTACCAAATCAGATTATATTTATGTGATTGCACATTAATTACAATATAAAAATAGAAAACAAAACATGACACCATATTTATGTGGAGAAACCCTTTTCGGAAAAAACTATACACAAGAAAAGAGGGAAATTATATCATTAATCTTCACAAGAGAGATAGACCATGATACACTTCACAACTAATCTTTGATCAACCCAGATGCACCCATATACCTGCAAATAACTCAATATGAAACTATCATCCAATGGTTCCAAAACAAGAGGTACAAAACCACTTGCAAAAACCACGCCACATTCTTGGAAATTCAAAAATCATGATACAAAAATTTAAAAAAATGTGCAAGGCTCCAACATGGGTGCCTAGCCCATAGCCTTTTCAACTTATGTCTTTCAAGATGCTCTAGTGACTTTTTGACTTCTCGATGGAACACCAATGAACACCTCTTTCCCACCAAACTTGGGCACCTCACTGAAGACCTTTCACATTTCTAATGTGGATGCCTAGGAGAGAGAGTGTATTCATAGTGATGTGTAACCTCCACTGACTTTAAATCCTCTCTTGAAAATATAATTACAATATGTCAATATTTAATGAATTTCTCTCATGTCCCCTAAAAAACATTCCAAGAAACATGGAGACATATGAATGACATAGGTTTGCAAGGTTAATGTCACCTAATCTAACATCATCTGCCTCTCAAAAAATTATAAATTGAGTTGTAAACTCTCAAGAATGAAAGGAATCAACTTTATAAGTACATGCTACAAATATTTCATATGGAATATGTTGAGAAACTAAATTCTAAATCAACTTGAACATATTCACTTAACCATGAGTTCATATTTTGCATTTTCATTAGCTTTGTATCATAGTTTGAATCTATGTTGAAAATCAATGCTAAAGTTTGCATTAGTTTGGACTAGGAAGTTTTGGACTAGGAAGTTGATACATGTTTGCTTTCCTTTTGTTCAATTCAAATATTGATGCTCACTGTAGTAAGTCACATATCATTTCTTTTTGTTAGCACCAATTCTCCACTCACAAAAAGTGATCCCAAATAGTATGGAATCAAACTTACAAATCAACAATAAAAACAAAAAGAATCAAATCTCACAAATACTTTTTTAACATGTACAAAAAACTTTTAAAAAAAACCAACACTTAATTATCTTACATTTAGTTAATTTATTTTTAAATTTATTTAAATATTTAATATCTACAATTTTCATAATTAATTCCAATTTATGAAAGTCAATTGTTTACCAATCATGTACATTTGCAAATATAATATATTAAAAACTGTTTAATAAAAAAGATTTGATTATAACACGTGCATGTACTTCCAAAAAATTTACAAAATACAATTAACTTCTTTTTAAATTGAAAAAAAAAATTATGAAGAAATATAATAAAATAGCACTCAATTTCTGAATTGTCCACCCCCATCAAATCAACTTTGCAGGATTTGACATTATTAAAGTGGAAAGTCTTGATATTCTAGATTATCTATCTCATCACATGTTTATTAAAATTAAAGTCATCAAATCACATGTACAAAATATAATATGAAATATATAAAAAATTAAATAACTTTACCGTTGATAATGCAAAGATGTGCATTAATCAAAACGTTATGTTGAGTGCAATGAAGGCATGGTATGATAATAATAATAATAATACCTTGCTTTCATACTAATCATAAGATATGAATCCCCACTTGAATAATTAGTGTCATTACACAGGAATGAAGACTTGAGCTCATATAAGTCCACCACAAGGTGAATTTATATGTGAATTTAATTTTAATAGATTCTTTATAATGTAAGAGACACAGGTTATATTAAATCAACAAAGTTTGATTATTAAGAGGTTTGTAGAAAAAATAATAATAAGATTACGTATTTCATAAGTTTATATTCATTAATTTTTTTAATAAATATAATTGTAACGATGATATTTATTTAATTAATTAATTTTATATTTATTTTAAATATAAATATAAATTGAGGTCAATTTTTCATCTTCAATATATTGCAATTCTAGTTGAGCATGTAGATGTTGTTGCAATAAGAAACATATTTTTAAGTCTAGAGTTTATTACAAAGACTATTTATAGTTTGTGTGCATATTTAGAGTGAATAATATTTTAAGTTTGTTATGAATATTTTGTATTATTCTAGTTTGCTTGCTCACAAGGTGCAATAGAGCTTAATGTTTAATACAATTTTAGATACAAAACAAGTGAATAAATTCTATAAATCAAGCTCAATAGCTTAGTTATACAAAAGTGGTTCTATATGATTAAATGGCACATGGGATGCTATATATTGAATAATCCAAAAATTTAATTAATTTTTCCTTCCAAATCCTATTGATAAATTACTAGTTGGTGACATGAGATACATGATCTATAGGTAAAGCTTGCCCCTTCTTCAATTTGGTGCTTTGAGTGATCTAAGTAGTAATCAAAAGGTCCTTAATAGAGTGTATGGGTATCTGCAATAATAATTTTTCTCATCTATGCATAATAAGGGCCATCCCTAAGTAGTCGAATTATTTTAATCATAGCCAAGTCTTTGCAAGGAAGAGACTGATCATGAATGTTGAGCAAACTCATAGACTTAAAGAAGTATTCCTATAAGTGGAAATGATCTTAAATATTTGAAAGAAAGTTGAAAGCTCAAAAATTGAATCACAAAAATATATCGTAATCCATGAATGTTGTAGGAAAGTAATAATCCCTACAAACTATTGGATAGAATTCATTATGATTGATTAGATGGCATACACTAAGTATTGTTGAATGAGTTTTGTGGGATCACCATATAACCATGATAGATGATTCTCTTTAAAACATGACATCCTATGAGCCTACCACAAAATCCACTATTTTAATTATACTAAAATGTCAACTGGTGAATTAGACCAATGGCAAGTTACTAGCACAACACTTCCACTTCCCTATAAAACTCCTCAAAAGAAATTACTTGGGTGAAAGGAAAATTTAGTACTAATACAAAAAGGTGAGGTTGTATAGAATGTTAGTTGCTTGCAATGGAAACCCAGTACATTAATAATACAAACTACTTTTATAGTATATTGAGGATTGGAACACTAAAATTAAGTTCCATAGTTTCTCCCAGTAGTAACCACTGTTATCTCCTCCTCGCCTTCCTTGTTCGCGATGACAAACTATTAGAACATTCTAAGAGTTGACTAGTGAGGATAACAGGTTCATATGTCTTTTTCTGCAAGTTATCTTCATGATAATGTTTTTATATAAATACAATATAATCTAGTTTAAACACAATCACATACTTTTGATGGAAGAAGATTCCCAAGTCTATGCGATTAGGTGATGAAAATATCGGGCATGAGTGAGTTATTGGCAATTTGCAGGTTCCCAAGTGAAGAGATTGGGTGTGACTCAATCACTGGTTATTTGATACATTAAGGAATTGTAAAAAGTTTGATTGAATTGTTTCACATTAAAAATACTTGTTTCATTATCTTTAATTTCTCTAACATGAGGTGTTGAAAATATTGGGCGTGACTGAATTATTAAGAATTTGATACATTCAATGAACTTGTCAAAAATCAACTGGATTGTAAATCCATGGTTTATGGATAGGTTTTTCAACTTTAGATTATATGGCATACGACAAATTCACAGAGATTAATTCATGATGGAAAATTCACTGGGGTGAAGCCACAATAGTGGTTTACAATTGAAGTGAGGAAGGAAAACTCACAAAAAATGAATGCATGGGAAAAAAATTGATTTTAGGGGTTCGTACGAACCTATTGGTTCGATCGAACCCATTAGGGGTTCACTAGAACCCTCCTAATACTTTCCTACCAAAAAATCCATCAAAACCACTTATAGAAGGGGGGTTTGAATGAACCCTGGTTTGAGCGAACCCCTAGGGGTTCGCTCAAACCCCCTTTATTCCTCATCCCCTCCCTAAGACACAAAAAAAAACCTGAATTTTGGCACTTTGGAGCTTGGGTTGAGGATGAAAATGGAGGAATCTTCACAAACCCAACTTGAATCAGGTAGTCCTCAACGAGCTATCCAACGAATATAATTTTAATATGTTTTGGTTTTATTATGTATATTTTTTTAGTTTTATTAAACATAGGTTTTTCATCGAAAATGAAGGTCTCAGTTCGCACATGTGGAAAAATAGCAGATTATCAAAAAAAAAATTGAAAAATAAGAGTGCACTAGATATTGAAGTCCTTGATCCAACAAAAGAAAAAATTTTGAATTTCGATATATACAAAAAAAATGTTATGCATTATATGGTTGCACTATTTCTAAATTGTAATTAGTTTGACTTCGAAACTTGATTAAAGAAAAATATTCAATAAAAAACTTTCTAACCAAGTGGAAGCACTAGATATCAAATTTACAAATCTAAATTTGAAAGAATTAGAATTTTATCCTTCATGGAAAAAGAAATTATGCATTATACGGTGTGCGTCACTTTTTAAAAATGTTGTTTTTTGAAAAAAACCAGTTTTCGTGGGAGATGGAAAAAGAAGTGCAATCTGATTCCAAAATTTTTGAAAAAAATATTTTTAGAATCTACAGAAAAAATGTGACAAGACTCTAGTTTTCATCATCTTCAAATTCTTCATGGTTTAGCCGCTATAGGTGCCCGAATGTGAATATTTAGTTTAAAAAAATAATTTCAGTGTCCAATTTGACCAGAAATTGTAAACCACTATTGTGGGATCACCCACCGCCATGACAAATTCACCTCAATTAAAATTCACCACCAGCAATTCACTGCCATGGAAAATTAACCACATTAATGCGATTAATTTTCCGGCTATGAATTGCTGGTGGTGAATTCTACTTGTGATGATGAATTTTCCCCCTGGTGAGGGTGAATTTTCCTAGACCCAAATTATATATATCACAATTTTATACATGTCACTTTAAATTATTAATAAAGTTTAAAATTTTATCATAAAGAATATTTATAATATTAATGTATATCATTTTATAATATTTATTAGAGAAATGCATATTAATTTAGAATTTATTTTCAAAAAGATTATAGATATTTTTAACAGTGTTATTTTGAATATTCTTTCAATATCAATTTAGAAACATACTTCTCATTGTAATATTTATTTCTTTTTGATATGTAAATCTTAAAGTTATATATATATATATATCTTATTATTACTCTAAATTTACAATTATTGGACTCTCATTTGTAAATAATATTTCAATTTCTCACATTACTAAATAATTTTTCAATTTTTTAAGTTTAAAACAATACTATTTAAAAATAAAAAAACCTCATTATAATATTTTACTTAAATAAAAAATTCATATTTGAATTTGTGCTTGTTAAAATAATTATAAAAATGCACAAATTTGTATCCTCAATTAGTACATATGTTAATATTTCTCATTATTTCTATTATTGAAATCTAGAAAACCCTATTTTAACTTAGAGATGGATTCCTTTATATGTTAGGAGAAAATTGCCTATTTCATGCCAATTACAATTGGTGGCCACATACATATCAAAGAATGTTTGAATTTTAGAATCAAAACTTCATGTATGCACTATGAACATTTCTATTCTTGATGTTTTATTATGCACTAGGAGCCTTGAAATTTTTCTTTTGCATGGTTGAACTCTTACTCATACTCTATATCTATGCAATCTTGTGTAGAAGGATATACATCAAACTTCCTCTTTCAAGACATAATTAATCATGGCTTCAAAGGCTTCCTTTTATAAAAGGATCAATATTTGAGACTTAGGGAAAGATACCAAAATAATATAGGTCATGCAAGAGCTCTATACATTATAAATATCTAAACTAGGAGGAACATACTTCTCAGTTGTTTCTATGATAAATAGCTAATTGTTATCTTTGATCTTGCGCATAATTTTTAAAGGGGTTGACCTAAGATAATATCTTCTCTTCCAATATAATGACAAGGTATTTCTAAATAATACCAATCTCAGATATAAAAATAAGAGCATAAGAGAAAAATACTTATTAAATAAGCAACAAATCAAAGTACACATTTTGAGGGTTAAATCTAGATGCAAGGGATGAATCTATGATTGTAGACCTAGATCTATGGACATGATGATATTAGAAAAAACACATATCTATGTAGGCTCTATGGTATTTCAGTGACATAAATTATATTTATAGGGAAGTGGTTATGATTGAGGACATGTGCAAGAAATTAAGTCCACAAAATGTTCAAAAAGTGAAAGTGTTTTTCCCGGTTTTTAGATATTGTCACAGTTGGATGAAATTTTGAAACTTTAAAATGTTCAATAATATAAAATTTAGTTTTTTGAGTCTAGTTTTCAAATATATAATTTATTCTAATATCCAGATGATAAAAATTAAGTTTTAACAAGCATGTATAAAAACGTTTTCAAATATATAATTTATTCTAATACCCAGATGATAAAAACTAAGTTTTAACAAGCATGTATAAAAACCATTTTTTAAAAGTCTCTTTTTTGGGACCATACAATGCACCTGTATGGACAGCATAATTTGACCTAGGGTGATCCCACAATAGTGGTTTACAATTTTTGGCCAAACTAGACACTGAAATAATTTTTTTTAACTAAATCTTCAATTTCGGGCACTGATAGCGGCTAAACTATGAGGAATTTGAAGATGATGCAAACTAGATCGAGTTTCGTGACATTTTGTCTGTAGATTCTAAATATATTTTTTTCAAAAATTTTGGAATCATTTTGCACTTATTTTTCCATCTCCCTCGAAAACTAATTTTTTTCAGAAAACAATATTTTTAAAAAGTGACGCTCACCATATAATGCATAATTTTTTTTCCATGAGGGATAAAATTCTAATTCTTTCAAATTTACATTTGTAACTCTGATATCTAGTGCTTCCACTTGGTTAGATAGTTTTTTATTGAATATTTTTTATTTAATCAAGTTTCAAAGTCAAACCAATTACATTTCAAACATAGCATGACCGTATAATGCGTAACTTTTTTTGTATGTATCGACATTCAATTTTATTTTATTTTGTTGGATCAAGGACTTCAATATCTGGTGCACTCATATTTTTCAAAAAAATGTTTTGATAATCTGCTATTTTTCCACATGTGCATAACAGAGAGCTTGATTTTCAATGAAAAACCTATGTTTAATAAAACTAAAAACACAAATATATAATAAAACCAAAATATATTAAAATTATATTCGTTGAATAGCTCGTTCTGAGGACTACCGGATTCCAATTGGGTTTGTGAAGTCTCCGCCATTTTCATCTTCAACCCGAACTCCAAAGTGCAAAAATTTAGACGTTTTTTGTATCTGAGGGGGAGAATGAGGGATAAGGGGGGTTCGAACGAACCCCTAGGGGTTCAAGCGAACCACCTTTTAATTTGCATTTCCCTTTTGTTTTTGTGCAAGAAATGGGGGCAAGCATTTAAGTGGGTTCGCTAGAACTAGCTCGAACCCTAGTTCGAGCAAACCCCTAAAACCAATTTTTTTGTCATGGACTCGTTTTTTGTGAGTTTTCCTTCCTCCATCAAATTGTAAACCACTATTGTGGCTTCACCCCCTAAATAAATTTATTTTTCTAATTTATTTTGGGGAAAGATACATGTAATAAACTTAAGATTGATGAGGATATTTTTTATAATTTTTTTAAAATATTTTTTTATTATTTTTTTTCTAAATAACTTTTTTAATTGACTTATATTGGCCCTAATTGTTATTTTTGAAAACCCTCATGTATGGACACCATAATTTGACCTAAACTAATCATTTTTTTTTTTTTTTTTCATTTTTTAAAGAATTGTTTGTAGATTGATGCAACAAATTAAAAGTTATTAAAAAATACTTGAAAACTTGACATTTCAAGTTTATGGACCAATTTCTTTAGAAAATAACTAAAAAATAGAAAAATTAATTCAATAATAAAATTTATATATTTAAAAACTAGACATTGTGATCTATAATGAGTTTTAATTTCATAAAATGTAATCATCCTTATATGATTCTCAAAGTTTGAATCCATTACACCAAACTTTGGTGGAATGATAGGAAATGGTATCCTGACACTCCTTTCAATACTTACAAGTTGTTTAAGGAATATTCTTGGCTCTATCCTCACCTACCCATGGTTTTGAAACTCAATGCTAGTTGGAATCTTTAATCCACTACTACACAATGGTGTCTTAGGTTTCAAAT
Source organism: Sequoia sempervirens (assembly GCA_007258455.2). NCBI lineage: Eukaryota > Viridiplantae > Streptophyta > Pinopsida > Cupressales > Cupressaceae > Sequoia > Sequoia sempervirens. The sequence goes on from VDFB02337942.1 coordinate 11,948, forward strand.
AGTTTTGTCCACTCTTGTGGAACCCCAACTAGTTCATTTTTATTGATGTCTACTATACTAGGGTCTCCTCATTAGGTCTTGTATTATCCATTTGGGTGTTTATAATCCTCTTTGTGCTTTTTGTGGACATTTGGAAACTCTCAAGCATTCTTCTTGGTTTGGGCCACAAGCCTAAGATACTTGAAGCTAGATTCGTGATTTCTTGAAGCCTTTTTGGGTAGAGACTTTTTCTTAGCCTATGATTCTTTTAGTCAATTAGCCTAAAATGCAAATGAGATATACCTAGATTCGACATGCTTTCAAAGTGAAGATTCTTTTTACAATATAGAAAGATATAAATTATGTTTTTATTTTCATGAATTATTGTGGACACTTCTTTTCTATTTACACTAGAGTTACAATTGTATGCTCTCATGTTATGTTACAAATACAAGTCTAGGCCAATAACGTGGCTCTAGAAGTTTCCCATGTACAGACACTCATAGAGCACTAGGGAAATGCCCCTCGTATTGTTGCATGTGTGCTACCTTCTCTTATCAATTGGGTGCTTCCCTTCACATGGGCATCACCATGGCCATGGCCATAGCCATAACTCCAAACTTGGCCCTCATTCTTTGTAGGGTTATCCTGTTAGTGACACCATGGTTGATATCCCCCAAAACATGACCAATCTTCTACCTACAACATGATCATGAACATTCTAGTTGATGACTTGTGAAGTGCTGCCACCTAGAGTTTGCTATATCTTCTACTTGTACAAATCTTGATCAAGAAAAAGAAAAAGCTAATGATGATACCATCATAAGTTGTAAGCTCATTATTGATGGTTAGGATCTCCTAAATAGTTAGGGGCTACCCCATGATAAGGACCCCCCTTGATGTGATTACCTAGTGTTGCTTCTTTGTTATTATAACTTTAACTATTGAAGTGTGATGCAATTCTACCCACTTTTTATAACAACAATATATTGTATTTATAATCTAAGATAATATTTAACGCTCTTCATCATTAAAAAAATCCAAAAATATCAAGAAGATCAAATTGTGAACATCACACACTATTCCAATGAGTTGCATTATTAGTACATGTAGCATTAAGAATAAAATACATAAATGGCTATGTTCTAAATACATGAGAAGCATTATTTTCTTTTCAGTTTTATTACCAAAAAAAAGCATTTGAATATACTTGTACAGAACAACAGAAAAAACATTTGAATACACTCATACGGAACAGCAGACAAAATATTTGAATCCAATTGTACAGAACAGATGGCAGCATAACGACAATAATGCAAAAGACATTGATTCAGTGATTTGAATTTAGGTAGAATAGGAGAAGCATTGACTTGCATTGTTTCATCAAATTCTTGTCTTCAAGATACACTCACTATTATGAAATGGATGAACAAAATGTACAAAAAGACAAGCCAAGAGAATTCCACTGGTACAAGGTTGATTTGCTAAGTCGTCTCACATCCTTTATTCACTCAATAATCAATGTGGAAAAGTGTCACAGACCTTAAAAGCAGATTCCTTTTTCTTTTATTTGGCTTTTGGGCTGTGTTTGGGTTGGCCCAAAATCATATTCTTGAATAGACTTTTCAACTGTATTACTTAAATTAGAAAAAGTTTTTCTCTGTTCTCCAGCTTTTCCCTTTTATCTTTGATTAAATTAAGTAATACAGGGCATTTGACAAGCTCAACAAACTGTTATTTTACATGAAACAAATAAATTAGGCCTGACTTGACTATCTGTCTTGCCATCACTAAAGCACTGCCAAAATATTGGCATTTGACTGAGCATATGCATATGCACATGGGAGTAGTAAAGGAAATAGAATAACTTTGATTGGTAATAATGTACATTCACAAAATGCATCATGGGAAGCATTAATTTTGTATTAGTTTCATATAAAATATTGAAGTTTTCTTCAAGGACAATGAGCCATGATATCTAAATTACTCTTGTTTGTACCTCTTAATCATTAAAAATCAAATATTATATATTATTAATAAAATAATTTTATGTGTATTAAGAAATAAATCAATTTTATTATAATAATAATTATTAAATATTAAAAAAAAATGAGGTGAAGGGTTTAGTTCAATTAGTTAAAGTATTTCAGGGTATGAGTGTGTCTCCCCAGTTTCACCCATCACATTAAAAAAAAAGATAATTTTCAATTTTTAGTAATTCATTGAAAAATATTCAATCTAAGATTCGAGTCTACAAATGTGATATAAAACCTTAAGAAAAAACAAAAAACTTTAACTCTGAGTGAATAATCATTTGCAAGAAAAAATGGTCCCATGGAGGGGTGCTTCCTTAAAAATCTCAGTGTATGCTGCTTAGCTTCTTGGTCCCATAGATTTAATCTGCAATTCTTCTTAAAATTTTGAACTCCAAAATTTAAGGAATGAACTTAGTTTTTTGATAAAAAATAATAAATAAATGAAAATTCTCTCATTTTTATTTTCTAATAAGAAAGTAAAATTTTAGATGAGAGACAAGTTGGCATAAAAAACTCCTAAGCTGTAGGGGCAATTTCTAGCCCCACCCCAATTTCACCAGCTGAAATATTCATTCCTAAAAGGTAGGGGCTCCTATTTTTCTGGAAAAGATTTCAATTAATTCAGTAGCACAACTTTTTTTTTCCCATGAGACCTCCTGCTCCATGAAAATAGAAGCCCAAGCTCCCATGGGACCATACAGTTACCCAGCAATTCTTCTCTTATGCATTTAATGCCACCTACTCAGATTGCTTCGGGCAGACCCAATGAAAGGTACATTTTAAAATCCAAGTCCACACGTCCATTCACAGCCCATAAAATAAGCGAAACAAAACCACCCATTTTATGGTTTGAACATGGGTGATTCTTGCCATGATTTTCTTCAAATAAACTAGACCCATTTTTTGGCTTTTTATGTGGGGACTCTATGTTTGGAAAGAAAGAAAGTTGCCCAAGAGGATTAAATTAAACAGAAAACATCTGATCTACAGCAATAAAGTGCTGAATTTTTATAGTTTTTAAACCAAAGGAGCTGTTGATTAAACACGAGGATTTAAACTACAATATACCTATCTTAAATGATAAGCACTTGTAGGAATTCAAGCATAAGCCTTCACAAACTTCTTGCTTAACTAGAAAGGAGACCCTCCACGGTCCCTTACATCCATTCATCTGTGAATTCTCAAACTACCCTCTTAAAGTTTGCCTTTCATTTCTAACGACTTGGCTTCTTTGAATATTCAAAAGGAGTCAGTTAGCGAATAGATACCTGACATCAAATCAAGGTCCCTCGGAATCAGTAACAAATGCTCCACATCCTCTGCATTATTCGAGATCTCTGCTTCAATATATAGCAATTGGAACTCTTTCTCCCTAGTCTTGTTGATTTTTGAGAAGTTTCGAGTATAAATTGGTATTCTGGTCAATGATACTGAATAGTTTGTGTCTGTGATCCTGATTTTGTCATATAAAGTTTTTGAAAATCTTGAAAGACTTCCAAGCTTTGAAGTTCTAGTTCTCTGCTTGGAAATCATATTTCCCTCCTATGTTTTGATTGAATTTGCAGGCATGGGATTCTTGTATTGGAACGAATGGGTAGAGTTTTGGAAGTCATCATTACAGACAAGGGAAAGTGATGGTCAGCTAGAGTGGGTCAAGGATGCATCTGTGGATCTCAAGGGAAGGCCTGTTCTTAAAACAAAAAGTGGTGGATGGAAGGCTGCTCTTTTTATCATCGGTAAGTCTTAAATCATCGATTCTAGTACAAAAACATAAGGGTTCTGATGACAACTGATTCAATTGACACTTGGTCTGTTGTTTTATGTGGAGACCTAATAGACTTCGATTAAATCCAGCAGCATGGAACTTGTTGAACTTGGATATACTATGCATTTTGAAATGAACTTTAAGTTGTCTTTCAGGAGCAGTTTTTAACAATCAATCTGATCTGTAGTTCTGCCCCATCGAATGGGCAATCTGATCGATGGAAGAATCTTAATAGATTGTTGAATTGTGCAGGAGTCGAAGTCAGTGAGAGACTGACTTACTATGGAATTGCCTCCAATTTGATCATCTATCTAACAACTACTATGCATGAAGGGATTGAAACTTCTGCCAAAAACGTGAACTATTGGGTGGGGGTCACAACTGTTATGCCTCTTCTAGGAGGCTTTGTAGCAGATGCATACAGTGGCAGATACTGGATGGTCCTGGTCTCCTCAGCAATATACCTCGCGGTGAGATTTTGAGGGATTAAATGTGTGTATTGTATACTGTATACCCATGTCTGAATTCTTTCTAGATTACCTTTGAAAACAAAAAGAATGTCTGCGCAGTATCAAAATTCTGAATTTTAGACCTGTCTGATCAAATTGTTTGCATGAAATTCATGTTTCAGGGATTGATTTTATTGACACTGTCAGTATCCCTCTCAGCTCTGAGGCCCGAAAAGTGTGTAGAAATCTGCAGTAAGGCAACAGCAGGGGAGAAAGCTGTTTTCTTCCTGGCTTTGTATTTGATAGCAATTGGCACTGGTGGGCACAAGCCTTCTTTGCAAGCATTTGGTGCAGACCAGTTCAATGAGGAGGATCAAAACGAAAAGCTTAAGAAGGCATCGTTCTTCAATTGGTGGTATTTTGGGCTCTGCAGTGGCACTCTACTAGCCGTCACAGTCGTTGTATATGTTCAGGACAACATAAGCTGGGGAATTGGGTTTGGGATCCCTACAATTGCGATGACTATAGCGATTGGCCTGTTTTTGTATGGAACACCATTTTACAGAAACAAACTTCCTGGAGGTAGTCCTATAACTTCGATTTTGCAGGTGATTGTTGCTGCTGTAAGGAACAGAAAGAAAAACCTTCCTTCAGACATGGACTTGCTCTATGAGAAATGGTATTCAAAGTCAATGAAATCAGGGCAGAGGCTACTTTCACACACGGATAGTATTCAGTAAGCCATTTCTTACCCTTCTTCTTTATCGAATTACTCTACCCATAATCATATTTGTGATTTTTCTGGGAAACCCAAAAATCTCCACAGGCTTGTGTCTGAATGGTAAGTAGAGAACCCCTTACTGATGTTACCTAGATTTCAATCTTATCAACTTATTATCTGCCAAAATCTGTATGAAAGATCGTTTATGTTGTATGTGAACTCACTCTGATGAACTAGAACTGCTATTTAATTCACTCACAAATTCTATGTAATATGTGAACTCCCTGCAATGACCTAGAGGTACGCTGTAATTACACCCAACAAAAATTCTGTGTTGTATGCTAACTCCCTCAGATGAACTGGAGCTACATATACTGGAACCCAAAATTTCCATTTTGTATGTAAATCTCAGAAAGACGAGCAAGAGGCACTGTTGGTATAATATAGATTGGTGGTGTTGGGTTTACTGTGTGTTCCACAAGAAGAGTTGTCATAAATAAAAAGTGTGTCTTGTCTTGGTGGTAAGCAAAACAACCACCTTAGCCCTTTTACCTCATGATATATATAGGGCTATAGTGTAATTGAAGTCAAAAAAAAATTTGTGTTGTATGTGAACTCACCCTGATGAACTAGTCCTACAGTAAAATTGATTGCATTTCTTCTTTTTGCAATGGTGCTATTCAGGTGTTTGGACAAAGCTGCCATAGTGGAGGAAGCCTCTGAACCTAACAACCATACAGAGGGAAACAAGAAGCCAAACCCCTGGAAGCTCTGCACAGTAACTCAAGTAGAAGAAACCAAGCTTATATTCAGGATGGCTCCCATCTGGTTATGTTGCATAATCTTCGGAATCATACTAGCACAGACCACAACATTCTTCATAAAACAGGGCAGCACCATGGACAGGAGCATGGGGCCCCACTTTCAGATCCCATCAGCTTCCCTTATAGCCTTTTCTACCATACCCATACTTATTTTCATTAGTATATATGACACTTGGTTTGTCCCCATAACCAAAAGAATCACAGGCAATGAAAGAGGGATCAGTATTCTACAAAGAATTGGCATCGGCATGTTGTTCTCCATTCTATGCATGGTAAGTGCAGCTTTGACAGAAAAAAAAAGGATCCAAAGTGCAAAAGCCCATGGCTTGCTTGACAGCCCTAAAACCATAATTCCTCTCAGCATATTTTGGTTGGTTCCACAGTTTGTTTTGATTGGAATGGCAGATGTTTTTACTCTAGTAGGACTGCAGGAATACTTTTATGATCAAGTGCCTGACAGTATGAGAAGCTTGGGTATTTCTTTTTATCTATCTGTCATAGGGGTTGCTAGTTTCCTCAGTAGTCTTTTGATCACCATTATTGATAAAATCACTACTAGAGGAGGTCATGATCATGGTTGGTTTCAAAACAATCTCAATAGATGTAAGTTGGAGTATTTCTACTGGCTTTTGGCTGTGCTTGGTGCTATCAATCTGTGCTGTTATGTGTATATTGCAAACATATACACATACAAGGAGGTCAAGCAGGTCAAGCCTCACACAACAAAGTCTACAGGTTCTTGTTCTCCATAATTCATCACTATGACCACCTGAATGGAAATATATATAGTTTCCTTGTTTGGAAAATTTTTATTAAGATATGGATGCATATGTATTGGTGATCTTAAACTGTTTTTGTTTTTTCTTTCCTTTAGACAATAACTGATCTAAGCAGACAAGGGACGTATTTGTCTTACACAAAGACAAAAGGGACGTCTTTTTCTAGCCCTAGGTTTCCAAATGCGACATTATCGTGACAGAGATCTCATCGACTCCTTCAATCATGATAAGATATTTTTTGGTCATAGTTTATTGAGACAAAGTGAATTATTTTTAATTATAAGGTGAAAATTGTATATTTATGTTTTTTAATGTTTTGGGTTCACTTTAATTAAAGTACTTTTTATTGTAACTATTAGTATATAAGTAGTATAATTTTGTGTGAATTTAGTCTGAAATTTTTGTATCTTAATTTTATCACTATTCATTTTTCGAGATTGATCTCAACTCTTAAATCTTTCATTCATCAACATAGATCAAATTCATGGGTGCGAATTTAACTTGCGTCATTTCTAGAGTTGCAAATCAAGATTTTGAACTTTTAAAACTCAAATTCAAAATAAATCCTACTAATCATTATGAGGTGATCTATGCACATTTTGTGTTTTTGATATATGAAAATGGGAAACTAGGGTCACAACCCTATTAAAAAAAAAAACTTGAAGGCTATGAGGAGCAAAACCAAAAAACAGCTAACCAAAGAATAACAACATAAAAGAGAAAAGTAGCACAAAAATAAACAAATAGTAGGAAAAACCACCAGTTACATCATGTCTTTTGGGGGAGACACATTTCTCCAATCATCAAATAGGAAAGAAAAAAGTCCTCCTTAAGGTCTTTCTTTCTAGAATTCTTCATAACAAGACCTTTAAGAGTACTTTCAAACCTTATCTTCAAGAAATCAAGTGCACATTATTTTCCAGGAGGCGGCCAATTTGTGCATCAGGTTAAGGCTAAAACTAAAGACATTATTCACTTTTTCCTATAGGGTGTTCATTCTTTATTGTAGAGACTTGAGAGGATTGGTGTTATAAGCATAATGAGAATAAATATGAACTAGGGTAGTCATATTGTCCTCTTGAATTCCTTTACCTTTGACATCATTGTTAATCACCAAATCAACATCAAAGTTGATAGTCACTTTCTTTGTTGAATAATATTGTTTCTAGACTCAATTGTGTTGGAGATTTTGCATCAATGTTTTGAATCACACTCTATGATCCATCATCAAGATTTTAAGAGAGCTAGAGGAGAAAAAAATGATGGATCATCAAGTGTCATATGAAATGTCGATGCAAAATCTCTAACACAATCAAATCCAGAAACAATATTGTTCAACATTATGGATCGTGGAAACAGTATGATTATTCACTTATTTTTTATCCTTAGGATCATCCCTAAGGTTAGAAGGCTCACACTCATAACAGGGTAAACCCACAAAAGTGGTTTACAATTCGAGTGAGGAAGGAAAAGTTGCAAAAATTGACCCCATGCAAAAAAAAATTGGTTTTTGGGGGTTCGAACAAACTTTTTGTTTGAGCGAACCCATTAAATGTAGGGTCCCACCATTCTTGGGAAAAAACAAAAAGAAAACCTTTGTGGAAAGGGGGTTCTCTTGAACCCCCCTTTTCCCACCTTCTCACCCTCTAGCACCAAAAAACTCTAGAATTTTTCCCTTTGAAGCTTGGGTTGAGGATGAAAATGGAGGATACTTCACAGACCCAACTTGGTGATGGTAGTCCTTTGAATGAGCTATCCAACGAATATAATTTTAATATGTTTTAGTTTTATTATGTATTTATTTTTTTAGTTTTATTAAACATAGGTTTTTTTACCGAAAATCAAGCTCTATGTTCTGCACATGTGGAAAAATTGTAGATTATCAAAAAAAAAAATTGAAAAATATGAGTGCACCAAATATTGAAGTCCTTGATCCAACAAAAATAAATTGAATTTCGATACATACAAAAAAGTTATGTTGTATATGGTCTGCCTATGTATGAATTGTAATTGGTTTGACTTCGAAACTTGATTAAGAAAAAAATTTCAATAAAACACTATGAGACCAATTGCAAGCACTAGATATCGTAGTTACAAATCTAAATTCAAAAGAAAAAGAATTTTATCCTTCATGGAAAAAAATTATGTTGTATACAGTGAGCGTCACTCCTTAAAAATGTTGTTTACTGAAAAAAACTAGTTTTTGAAGGAGATGGAAAAAGAAGTGTAATCTGATTCCAAAAATTTTGAAAAAAATATATTTAGAATCTACAGACAAAATGTCACAAATCACTAGTTTGCATCATCTTCAAATTCCTCACAATTTAGCCATTATAGGTGCCTGAAAGTGAAGATTTAGTTAGAAAAAAATATTTCAATGTCCAGTTTGGCCAAAAATTGTAAACCAATATTATGGGATCACCCAAGGATCATACATTTTTTGAAAGTAGATAGGGTTGAATTCCTTGGAGAGGGAAACATATTCTTCATCCATAGAATCTTGAGAATGACTAGAATCCTCATTCCCATTTTATATAATTACTATCATCCACACCGTCAATGTATTTATCATGAGAAATAACCATCTTGACCCTGGAAACCTTGGCAGGAGCAGACGTTTTGGTCATTCATAACCTATTATACCTTTGCATAGTATTCCCCTTGCAAGTTTTTTTCATAGTAGTCTCTGAATCTAAATTAACAACAATGGGGAATTTAGATTTGTTTATTGTTGATTGATAAGGACTAACATTTTGGGTTTTTATTCCTTTTCTTAGAAACACTAGCACTATTAAGGTTATCCTTGAGGATTTGGGAGGCCACTTTTTAAACGGTATCAATGACCAAAAAAATTAGACAACTAAAAGAATCATGATAAACCACATTACCAAGGTCAACATTACATTCCAACACAAGATTAACATTATCGATCACTACTTTACTAGCCGCATCCTCAAACTCAACATTACCCATCACCACCTTACCTAGCACATCCTCAAAGTTCAATTTATGCTTTGGTAGGGAAGGAGGAAATATTGATAGATTTAATCTTTCCCTTAGAGAAAGAGGGATCAATCCCATATTTAGATTTGGTTATGATAGGGGTAGGAATAAAATTGGCTTGAATATGAGAGTGTTGACAAGGTTTTGGGGACACATAACAAGATAGAATTTCTAGAGTATGAATATTAAATCCTACTACAGGAGCATCACCACTTTCTCTAATAAACCATCCTTAATAGAATTCTTGAGATTGAATTTAAGAAAAAGGAAAACTAACAGTCTTCTTGTGTCTGACATGGTTAAGGAGTGTGAAATTATAATGAAAAATACACTTATTTAACCAACCCTCTAGTGTTAAATATTTAAATAATATTTTACTACCTCATCCCAAAGAAGTGGGAGGCCTTCCTATTTTAAACTTTTAGAATTTGATAATTTATTCTCCTTCTTTCAAGAATTGGTTGATGATTTACTATTTAAATTGTTCGTTTGTAGCATAATTTCCTTGCACACACTAACTAATCATTTTCTCATTAATATTTAACAAATATCTATTTTATGAAACAAACACAACTCCAACCATACTAGTCATAGTGTTTCTAGTATGAATCAAAATTGACACCAACATCAACCCTAACAACTATAATTTAAACATTAACCCAATAAAAAATTGATCCATTTGGCATGCAAGAATCTATTGATCTCAAACTATTATTTGTTCTACCCTTGAATTAGTATGCCATAACTGATATATAGACTAGCTAACAAATAATATTTGCAATACTACAAATGCAAGTACTTTTTAATATATAACACTTCTTATGTTTTATTTTAGAATTATTTTATTTCATTTAGATTGTTTAATTTATTTTATTTAAAATACCATAATAATAACCTTAACCTAACCCTATTTCTCATAACACTAACCCTAACTCTAAACCTAACCCTAATCCTAACTTGAACATTAAACCCTAAACCATAATCTTAATCCTAACATTAAACACATCCCTAAGCCTATTTCTCATAACCCTAATTCTAACCCTAACTTTAACCCTAACCATAATCCTAATTTCATACCCTTAAATTGCAACCTTTAATCCCAACTCTATTCCCAATACTAACCCTATTCCTAACCCTTATCCTAATCTTGACCCTATCCTAACCCTAACCCAAAATCAAACCATAACCATAACCCTACCTTAACCCTAACCCCAACCCTAACCATAACCCTAAAATATAAGCCTATATCTAACCCTAGAATCTTAAACCCTAAATGATAATATCATTAATTCAACCAACCCTTACCCTAACCCTAACCCTTTCCTTAACCCTAATCTTAGAACTAAACCCTCAACCATAATCCTAACCCTAACTCTAACCTAACCTTGACCCTATCCAAATCTATAATAATAAACATGAACTCTAACCAAGTAAATCCTAAACCATAAACCATAATCATAACCCTAACCTTGACCTAACCCTAATCATAACCATATCCCTAACCCTAACCTAAAATTTAACCCTAATAGGCTAAACCCTAACCCTAACCCTAATGGCAACTCTAATCCCAACCATAACTATAACACAAACCTAACCCTAAACCCTAATCATAGCCCTAACTTAACACTAACTCTAATAAAAAACTATAATCTTAATCCTTACCTAAACCTAATTCTAACCTTGTTTCTCATAATCCTAACCCTAACTCTAACCCTAACCCTAACCCTAACCCTAGCACTAAACTCTAAACCATAATCCTAACCCTCACACTAGCTCAAATCATAAGTGTAACCCTAAATCTATCCCTAACCCTAATCTTGTTTCTCAAAACCCTAACCCTAGCCCTAACCTTAATCTTATATCTCATAACCTTAACGCTAACCCTAACCCTAACCATAATCCTAAATGTAACCCCAAATTGTAATCCTAATCCCAACTCCATTCCCAACACTAACTATATTCCTAACCACAACCCTAACCCAAGCCTCAACCTGAAACCTAACCCTAACCCTAACCCTTTTTCTTCTAACACTAACCCTAACCTTAACCCATTTATATCCCTAATAATAATCCCAATCGTAAGCCTAACTTTGACCCCAACCCTAACCCTAACCTTAACCTTATTTCTTCTACCACTAATCCTAGCCGATTACCCTAACCCTAACACCAACCTTGACTCTAACTACGACCCTAACCCAAGCCCCAACCCTAATTGTGACCTTAAATAATAACCCTGACTCTAACCCTACCCCTACCCCTAATCCAAAATTGTAATTATAACACCAATCGTATTTCTCATAACCCTCACCCTAACTCTAAAACTAACAATAACCATAATCCTAATCTTAACCCTAACCATGTCTATAACCCTACCCAAGCTTTTTTGTAGAACCTTAACCCTAGTTGAACATGAAACTAATCCTAACCCTTTCCCTTTTTAAATTAATTGAACACTAACCCTAACCATATTTTAACCCTGCCACTATTGCTAAACCTTATTTAACCCAAATCCTAACCCTCTATAAACACTAACCCTAACTAAAAAAATTAGTACCTCAAATATAACCATAATCATATTATTCTAACATACATAAGTAGCATAGAATTTCATTTTGATCTTGCCATGTTTTAGATATTTCTTCATCAACTCCATATGTGTACAACTATATTATGACATACATAACACATATATCTATTTTACATTTAAATCTTGCATTCATTAAATTATTGTACATGTCATTTTTATTTTAGCTATGGGTCAAGAAAAGATATTTTTGAATTTGAGGAGCAAAGAAAACAATTCCAAAGAGAATATCAACGAGAATATCAAAAATGTCAACAAAAGGAACAAATGGTACATGCAGAAAGGGATGAGCAAAGAAGACAACATAATGAAGTGGGCACAAAAAAATATGTAAGACAAAAATCAAAAGTAACAATAGAACAATTGGAAGTTCAACATTCCATTTCACAAAGACATGTAAGGAAAGAAGATGATCCACAACCCACTAATATTAACAAAAATACACATCAGTGAACATCTGAGCAACAACAATCTCATTATGAAGAAGAGGGCAGGGAACAAAATAATCCACAACCATGAGAAAGGCAAAGAGTTGAAATTGAAATAATAATATAATAGCAATAATAATAAATAACTATAATAATAATTAAACTTATTAATAACTAATTAAACAAGAGAAAATAAAATTCATTGTAATAATATTGTGTGAGAATAATACTAATATTAATAATAATATAAAGAAATTAAAATATAATAATGTAATAATAAAAAATTTATAATCATATAATAATTATAATATAATTATAACAATAATATAATAGTAATAAATTATATTTTATTTTAAATGAACTAAAAATTATTTTTTAAAATATGTATTTAATGTATAAAAGACATTAGTCTTTATATTTTAACTGGAGAAAACAAAATTTGCTAACAAATTTAAACTTAGAATACAACAAATCATAATTATATGGTGTGAAATGTGGGAAACGTTGTCATTTTGTATGTATAATGTATTAGACTAGTTTTTTTATGTGGGGACTAGGTATATTTGGAAAGAAACAAAGTTGCATAATAGAATTAAAGAAAATAGAAAACGTCTGGTCTACAACAATAAAGTGTTGAATTTTAGTATTGATATTTGAATACAGGATCATACAAATTATAGTTTTTAAACCAAAGGAGTTGTTGATTAAACATGAGAATTTAAACTACAATATACCTACTCTTAAATTATAGTTTTTAAACCAAAAGAGTTGTTGATTAAACATGAGAACTTAAACTACAATATACCTAATCTTAAACTATAGTTTTTAAACCAAAGGAGTTGTTGATTAAACATGAGAATTTAAATTACAATATTCCTAATCTTAAATGATGAAACACATGTAGGAATTCAAGCCTGTCTTCACAAACCTCTTGCTTAATCAGAAAGGAGACCTTCCATAGTCCCTTACATCCATTCATCTATGAATTCTCAAACTACCCTGTTAAAGTTCTATGTCCTTCATTTCCAACCACTTGGCTTCTTTGAATATTCAATAGGATTGTCAGTTACCGAATGGATACTTGACATCAAATCAAGGTCCCTCGGAATCAGTGACAAATGCTCCATATCCTCTGCATTATTCGACATCTCTAGTTCAATATATAACAATTGGAACTCTTGCTCCTTAGTCTTGTTGATTTTTGAGAAGTTTCTAGTATAAATTGGTATTTTGGTCCATGATACTGATTAGTTTGTGTATGTGATCCTGATTTTTGTCATATAATTTTCAAAATCTTGAAAGACTTCCAAGCTTTCAAGTTCTAGTTCTCTGCTTGGAAATCATATTTCTCTCCTATATTTTGATTGAATTTGCAGTCATGAGATTCTTGTATTGGAATGAATGGGTAGAATTTTGGAAGTCATCATCACAGACAAAGGAAAGTGAGGGTCAACTAGAGTGGGTCAAGGATGGATTTGTGGATCTCAAGGGGAGGCATGTTCTTAAAACAAAAAGTGGTGGATGGAAGGCTGCTCTTTTTATCATCGGTAAGTCTTAAATCATGGATTCTAGTACAAGAAGACAAGGGTTCTGATCATAGTTATGAGACTCGGACTCCGCTCAGACTCGGCGAGGGTGACTCGACTCGGCAACTTGGGACTCGGACTCGGCCCAGACTCGGGAAAATAAAAAAAAGTTGAAAAAACCCTAGAAATTTAGAGATTTTTAAGGATTTAAAACCTGTTTCAAGCACCCTTTATTGAATACAACACAAATAAAAGAAAATTTGATCACATACACAAGTATATGTACAACGATCACATAAGTATAAAGTACACAAATTGTAGTTGCGTTGCTGAAGGAAATAGCATACTTAGATATATAAAATTAGTCAAATGTATACAAAACTCATGGAATATGAAATCCATGACATCAAATGTTCCATACAAATATGAAGTATCAAGATTCAAAACAATAGTTATAAGTCTATGACTTTATGGCATAGTGGAGCCAACATCCTTCCTACGAAGGCGTCTAAGGGTCCTGGATGATGTTGCAACTGCAGCCATAGTCTATACCTGTGTCTGACTCTCCATGCCACTCTCACCAACAACAACTATGTCTCCTTGTGCTCTAGCCTCCTCCTCAGCCATGGCTACAACCTCAGCCTCTCTCTGTGCCTAGTCCACCCAATCAAGGTCCTCGTCACTAAAGACTCTATCTGTAGCCTCAGTGATCAACTCAGCCTGTGGATCAACCTCCTCTAGACTGAGCGGGGTGTCGTCGTGGTAAAAAAGCTTCCTATATCTGAGCCGAAGGTTGTAATGAGCATATACCAAGTCATTCATCCTCTCCACTGTCAATCTATTAGGCTTCTTGGAGTGTATGTGCTCAAACATACTCCAATTGTACTCACAACCAGATGAACTGCATGGTTGGCTCAATATACGAATGGCAATGGATTACATGTTCGGTGTATCAGAACCAAACATCTCCCACCATCTATCTGAGATGAAAAAAAGAAACAAAATCAATCTCATTTCAAGTTTCAAGTTCAAGTTCAACATTTAATATTAAATTATAATATAAAAAGATGAAAATTATGCCCTTAAATATATTTTTACCTGGCAGTAATGTTGTCCTACTATCTTTGCACATTTGATGTGCAAAGAAGTCTCCTCATGCCTTAGTGAAGGCATCTATCTCGTGCACTATCTGTGTAGTAATAGTGGGCAACATCTGCTCTATCATCGAGTAGAGCCCACTAAGAATTTCTCTATCTGCACAGAAATCACGACGGAATTGGAAGGCTGGATTTAGGAAACATGCGGTTGCATGGATGGGCCTATGAAGTTGGTTTTTCCATCTCCTATCAATGATATCCCAAATGGGATGATACTTCTCCTCAAATCCACCATAGACTGATCTAATGGTCTCTTTGGCCCTATCCATGCCCTCATATATGTAGCCCATTGTGGGCTTCTCCCCATCTGCAACTCATAGGAGAACTAGCAAGGGCTCAATAAACTGCAAAGTGCAAACATGTTTCACAAATAAGTGTGAACGAAAATAAACAAATAAAAGTAAGATATGATTAAAAATTAAAACATAATAAAGAATTAAATTTTACCTTCACAATCTCGTTCACTGGTGTCCAAAATCCTTGCTCATCAAAAATGCAATCAGCCACAACAATCCCTATAGTGCTTGTAGAAAAGGATGAGGAAGACCACTCCTCACTAGTAAACATGCGCCTTAAAGCTACCTTTGATTGAATCAAGGATTGCATCGTGATAAAATTTGTTGCAAACCTAGTGATGCTAGGATGAGACAACTCCCTAAACCCGGTGTATTGCCTCATAAGGTTTAGCACCCATGTGTGATTGTATACAAATTTGTAAATGTTTTTTGCTGCATCCACACATGTTTTGATCTATGGGAGCTTGCCAAGATCCTCCAACATGAGGTCAATGCAATGGGCGGAACATGGAGTCCAAGATATAGTAGGGTGTCTCTCCATCAATAATCTACCAGCAACAACATAATTTGCTGCATTATATGTCACCACTTGCACTACATTCTCTTCCCCCACATCATCTATCACCTCCTCTATAGCCTCACACAGGTATGTGACATTTTTGAATTGGGTAGAAGCATCAATGGACTTCATGAAGACGGTGTCACCTGAAAAAATAAGCAAAACCAATTATTCAATAAATTAAAAAACATAAATCAGCCATATTAAATTATTAATCACTAAATGAAATTCAAATTTCAATGCATTGAGGGAAGTACAATTACCTCCGGAGGAAACTAGGAAATTAAATAGCGTCCTATTTCTCCTATCGGTCCAACCATCAGTCATGATGGTGCAACCAATCATCCTCCACTGCTTGTGTTGCTCCTCTAATTGTGGTTTCACATCTGCCACCTTTTGAGTCAAAAGTGGGCCTTTTAATTCATCTTCACTAGGGGCTTTGAACCCCGCCCCACATATGGTTATGACATCAACCATTTTTTTCCAAAAAGGTGACCTAAAACATGTCATAAATAAATTAATAAGTTACATAAGTATTATAAAATGAAAAGTTTTAAGTTTTTAACTTTAAATTTGAATTCGATAATGAGATACATCTAGATTCAAAAATTTAAAGATAAATTTTAAAACAATTAAACGAAAAAGAATTACCTGGCTATATGAAAGGGAATGGTGCAGTAGTACCAAAAGTCTGCAATTGTCTTTTTTGCTGCATCATGTGCGTCCTTGTTCCAACCCATGCTCTCAAGCGATGGTTGGGAACCAAGAGTAGTGTGTGGTACAAAATATGAGTCCACCCTAGATTTACGAACTCTAGGGCCAATGCTAATACTGCCACTACCACTAGCAGTAGCAGCGCCACCAGCACTAGGAGTACGCATAGGCATAGTTGGTGCAGAAGAAAAAGCACTAGCACTAGGACGGTATGGAGGAATGGAAGAAACATCTCCAACAGCACCAAGTCCCTGCCCAACTCCAACACTCGCCAACTCCTGCTTCTGTCTCTTTCTCATTTTTTTTTGCATTTCAAAAGTGTCTAATTGCACTTGCACTTCATGAACAACCTCAGGAGGTGCTATAGTGCAACCCACTGAATCATGGACGAGTATGCGTGCAATATGGTATTTTAATCTATTTATGCCTCCATGATATATTGCTTTGCAGTATTTACATTTTGCTTCTCCTCTTTTCATTCCGGGAAAGATTTCAGCATGTTTCCAAACAGGGTCTTTTTGACTGGGGTTTGAGACATTGTGAAAATAATAATATGGTTTGATTTACCCAAATGAATGTGATTTGCAATAACAAGTAGAGGTTTCTAAAATTACTTGTTTAAGTTGCAAAAGTGGGGTTTTCCTGCAAACTCAAAAAATGATTTTACAAATTACAATGAATTATTTGTTAAAAAACCACAAAATAAACCGTTAAAATCAAACTTACCTCTTAGATTTGGCTTGGAATGCAATGCAAACTCCTCCCAATCACTAGCAATGAACTTTCAATGCACCTCCTTAGTAGTATGAAGCTTCCCAAATGATATATGACCTTGGATTTCTTCAACAATTTTTAAGTTTGCCCTCTCTTCTCCTCCTATTTTTCTTCACAACTCTCTCTTCTCCTCCTATTTTGCCAAATGAATGAAATGAGGTTGCTTTTAGAGTTGGGGAGATAATATAGGACAAAAAAAAAAACAAACTTTAACTTGCATTTTATGTTTTTTAATTGTGTCTTTGCCTTGCTGCCGCCGGTCGCGTCCAGGCATCGAGACTCGCTTGGACACGGCGAGTCCGGCTTGGACGCAAACGTGTCCGCGGCCGGGCTCCCAGGACTCAGCCAGGGGTGCTCGGCTCGGGATTCGCCGAGTCCTGGCGAGTCCGGGCAAGTCCCATAACTATGGTTCTGATGACACCTGATTCATTTGCAACTTGGTGTGTTGTTTTATGTGGAGACCTAATAGACTTAGATTAAATCCAGCAGCGTGGAACTTTTTGAACTTGGATATACCATGCATTTTGAAATGAACTTTAAGTTGTCTTTCAGGAGCATTTTTGAACAATCAATCTGATCTGTAGTCAGTTCTGCCCCATTGAATGGGCCATCTGATCTATGTAAGAATCTTAATAGATTGTTGAATTGTGCAGGAGTCGAAGTCAGTGAGAGACTGACTTACTATGGAATTACCTCCAATTTGATCATCTATCTAACAACTTCTATGCATGAAGGGGTTGGAACTTCTGCCAAAAACGTGAACTATTGGGTGGGGGTCACAACTGTTATGCCTCTTCTAGGAGGCTTTGTAGCAGATGCATACAATGGCAGATACTGGATGGTCCTGGTCTCCTCAGCAATATATCTCGCGTGAGATTTTGAGGGATTAAATGTGTGTTGTATACTGTATAGTCTATACACATGTCTGAATTCTTTCTAGATTACTTTTGGAAACAAAAAGAATGTCTGCGCAATATCAAAATTCTGAAATTTAGACCTGTCTGATCAAATTGTTTGCATGAAATTCATGTTTCAGGGATTGATTTTATCGACACTGCCAGTATCCCTCTCAGCTCTAAGGCCTGAAAAGTGTGTAGAGGTTTGCAGTAAGGCAACAACAGGGTAGAAAGCTGTTTTCTTCCTGTCTTTGTACTTCATAGCAATTGGCACTGGTGGGCACAAGCCTTCTTTGCAAGCATTTGGTGCAGACTAGTTCAATGAGGAGGATCAAAACGAAAATCTTAAGAAGATATCGTTCTTCAATTGGTGGTATTCTGGGCTCTGCAGTGGCACTCTACTAGCCGTCACAGAAGTTGTATATGTTAAGGACAACATAAGCTGGGGAATTGGGTTTGGGATCCCTACAATTGTCATTACTATAGCGATTGGCTTGTTCTTGTATGGAACACCATTTTACAGAAACAAACTTCCTGGAGGTAGTCCTATAACTTCGATTTTGCAGGTGATTGTTGCTGCTTTAAGGAACAGAAAGAAAAACCTTCCTTCCGACATGGACTTGCTTTATGAGAATTGGTATGCAAAGTCAGTGAAATCAGGGCAGAGGCTACTTTCACACATGGATAGTATTCAGTAAGCCATTTCTTACCCTTCCTCTTTATCGAATTACTCAACACACAATCATATTTGCTATTTTTCTGGGAAACCCAAAAATCTCCAGAGACTTGTGTCTGAATGATAAGTAGAGAACCCCTTACTGATGTTACCTAGATTTCAATCTTATCAACTTATTACCTGCCAAAATCTGTATGAAAGATCGTTTATGTTGTATGTGAACTCACTCTGATGAACTAGAACTGCTATTTAATTCACCCTCAAATTCTTATGTAATATGTGAACTCCCTGCAATGACCTAGAGGTACGCTGTAATTGCACCCAACAAAAAACTTGTGTTGTATGCGAACTCCCTCAGATGAACTAGAGCTACATATAGAGGAACCCAAAATTTCCATGTTGTATGTAAATCTCACAAAGATGAGCCAGAGACACTGCTGGTATAATATAGATTGGTGATGTTAGGTTTAACACTGTGTGTTCCACAAGAAGAGTTCTCATAGATAAAAAGTGTGTCTTGTCTTGGTCTTAAACAAAACAACCTTAGCCCTTTTACCTCATGATATAGGGCTATAGTGTAATTGAAGTCAACTTTTTTGTGTTGTATGTGAACTCACCCTGATGAACTGGTCCTATTGTAAAATTGATTGTATTTTTTCTTTTTGTACTGGTGCTATTCAGGTGTTTGGACAAAGCTGCCATAGTGGTGGAAGACGACGAACCTAACAACCATACAGAGGGAAACAAGCAGCCAAACCCATGGAAGCTCTGCACAGTAACTCAAGTGGAGGAAACCAAGCTTATATTCAGGATGGTTCCCATTTGGTTATGTTGCATAATCTTTGGAACCATAGTAGCACAGACCACAACATTCTTCATAAAACAGGGAAGCACCATGGACAGGAGTATGGGACCCCACTTTCAGATCCCATAAGCTTCTCTTCTAGCCTTTTCCACCATTCCCATACTTATTTTCATTAGGAGTATGGGCATCGGCATGTTGTTTTCCATTCTATGCATGGTGAGTGCAGCTTTGACAGAAAACAAAAGGATCCAAAGTGCAAAAGCCCATGGCTTGCTTGACAGCCCTAAAACCATAATTCCTCTCAACATATTTTGGTTGGTTCCACAGTTTGTTTTAATTGGAATGGCAGATGTTTTTACTCTAGTAGGACTACAGGAATACTTTTATTGGTTCCACAGTTTGTTTTAATTGGAATGGCAGATGTTTTTACTCTAGTAGGACTACAGGAATACTTTTATGATCAAGTTCCTGACAGTATGAGAAGCTTGGGGATTTCTTTTTATCTATTTGTCATAGGGGATGCTAGTTTCCTCAGTAGTCTTTTGATCACCATTATTGATAAAATCGCTACTAGAGGAGGTCATGATCATGGTTGGTTTCAAAACAATCTCAATTTGTCATTAGGGTTATCCTCAAGGATTTGGGAGGCCACGTTTTATTTGGGAGGCCACTTTTTAAAGGGTATCAATGAAAAATAAATAAAAATAGACAACTAAAAGCATAATGATAAACCACGACTTTACCAAGGTCAACATTACATTCCAACACAAGATCAACATTTTCAATCGCTACTTACTAGCCACATCCTCAAACTCAACATTATCCATCACCACCTTACCCATCACATCCTCAAAGTTCAATTTATGCAATTTATGCTTTGGTAGGGAAGGAGGAAAGATTGATAGATTTTATCTTTCCCTTGGAGAAAGAGGCACGAGTCCCATATTTATATTTGATTATGATAGGGGTAGGAATAAAACTGGCTTAAAAATGAGAGTGTTGACAAGGTTTTGGGGACACATAACAAGGTAGAATTTTTAGAGTATGAATATTAAATCCTGCTTCAGGAGTATCACCCCTTTGTCCAATAACCATCCTTAATAGAATTCTTGAGAGAACTTGAGACAAAGGAAAACTAATAGTCTTCTTGTGTTTGTCATGGTTTAGGAGTGAGAAATTATAATGAGAAATACACTTAAACTAACCCTCTAGTGTTAAATATTTAAATAATATTTCACTACCTTATCCCAAAGAAATGGGAGGCCTTCCTATTTTAAACTTTTAGAATTTGATAAGTTGTTCTCCTTCTTTCAAGAATTGGTTGATGATTTCCTAGTCTCTCATTTTTCCTTTCTTAGTGACCTTCCCACCATTAGTGTTTAACCTAATAGAAAAAACAATGGTATCCTTTGAGATCATAAAGCTAACACTCCCCACCATGAATTTTCTCTCCAAAAAGAAAAAAATTATTTTGAAATAATAGGATTAAAACCACATAGGAACTCAAAGTTAGGATTAATACCACCCTCATTAAAGATGTCTTAACATAGAATTGTTTTCACCTCCTTATGGGAAATGGATTCAATTTAACACCTCTCTCCCCCATAATTTCAACACCCTTATAGAGAATACTAAACCAAGTAAAGATGATTTAGGGCATAGTAGGTTAAAAACTCAAACAAACACTAGCAAGAATGGGCTTTGCAGAGGTTTGAATTAAACACCATCATGTTGATTTCTCCCCTTAATCATACAATGGAAATGTCTCCCAACCACAATCTTCTAGATTGAAGTGATAGTCTCATTATTTGTAAGTAAATGTAGAATCATGTAAGCTTGGGAGTAATAGTTGATAGAGCATGAACTGCCAATATTGGGATAATTGAAGTAGCCTGCAAATAGTGCATAATAAGACCACTTGATTACAATTTATAATGATTAAGGGGAAAATACTATATCTCAATTCATCCCAAAATATAATGTATAGGGAAAATATAACCCCTCTTGAACCAAGTCAAAGTGATATCAGGACCCCAACAATTAACCCTAGGGTAAAATTCAATACCCTTCCCTAAGGACCCCTTAGAAAATATTTTCTTCTTATTATTGTTAAAATTATTGATAATATGAGAAGGCTTATGCCAACACCTCCAACTTGTGAAATTTATTCCATGATTGGCTAGAGAATTTGCAACTCAATTACCCTTCCTATAGATATGTATATTTTGGACATTAGAAAAAAAATTAAGTATGCCTTGAACATAAAAAAATATGTTCCTATTGCTCCAGGAAGGTGTGGTATGCTTTCTAATAGAATCAATAATAACTTTTGACTCACCTTCAATCAACAAATCAGTTATCCCCAAAGAGTATGCCAACTTTGTAGGAGCTGAAGATTAGCTCTATACCCAAGACCACTTGCAAAAACAATGAAATCCTTCTCCAAGAGAGTATGCAAGAAATGAGTTTGATTGATATTTAGATCTATCAAATATGATGATGAGGTATATTACAAAGTGTACAAAGACCTTTCTTATATAGACAAGGTCTGATGGAGTACCAAATGCAAAACATTAAATGACTTGAGTCATTATTAAATGACCCAAGCCATCATTAAATGACCTAGAAGACACTAATATTTAATAAAATTTAGAAAGATAAAATCTTATCTAAATAACTTAAAGCTTCTATAAATATGCCTAGGACCTAAGTGGACTTAACATGTAAATAAGACCCCATTAATAACTAGTTAGGAAAATAACCTATTTACACCAAAACCCTTCTTAAGTACAACTTAGGGAGAAGCAATTATTATGCAAATGATGTAAAGTTGCAAAGGTGGGTCTTGACTATGGGGCCATTTTAGGTACACATGTACAAATGCAAATGCAATCTCTCACAAACAGATCAAAAGAGAAAAAACATATGGGAAAAAACCCCTCTCCAAAAGAGAGAAAGGAGAAAAAATACAAATAAGGATGATGTGTGGAGGACTCAACGATACCCCCCAAGGAATACATCCATCATGAATATACAATCAATGACCCCCATATAAGATGGAAAGAAAGAGACTACATAGCCCCCCCATAATGAAGTAGCTCCAAAACCACTGAAGAACGTCAGAAGAGAAAATAGAATCTAATGCCTAAAAATAACATGTCTCCCCTTGGAAAAAAAAGAAATCCAATAGTTGATGCTAAAGAAAATCCATCTCAAGAGGGAAGAAGCCTCAAGAATGATATCTTCAAAGATATTGAAACATAGAAAAATAGGTTCACCAAAATGAATAGATAACAAAGGGGGTATGATGCACCTATTTCTCTAATTTCATTCAAAATATGTGTTACAAAGTACAAATGAGAAATAATAATCAAATCTAACCCAACTAACAGTCAAAAGGCAGATCTGGAAAGGTGAGAATGTTGTGTACCTGTCACCAAAGATGCTTTTTCAGACCTCACTGAGGACTCATTCACCCTATGGCGAATGGGTCCTAGCTATGGCTCCTGAAAATCAATTTTTTGGTTATGTTCTTCTATGTCTACACTCCCAGATTCTATTTGCTCACTGTCAAAAATCTAGAAATAAAACTTATAGGTTAGTTTTCGTGATTTGACAACTTTTCTTGCAACTTTGACAACCTTGCAACTTTCTTCAATTTTTCTCTCCAATTAATCTTCAACCTAAAATCTTATTTGAACCTTGGATAAATCTACAAACTAGCATGAAGTGGCCTCAATGAATGTAGAGCTTGATAATGAAACTTGATGTGAAACAATTCCTTTGAATATGCTTGATTGATCTTGAACACTACACCAACACATTAGCTCAAACAACATGCATGATGCACTACATCTTTGACATGAAAATGGAATCTTGATTGCTGCAATATTCTTCTATAAATCTACCCTTGAATTCCTTGGAAATGCTCTTGAATGCTCTTGATAATTCTCACTTGAATTATTTAGGTTCTCTCTTGAAAATATTAGGTGAAGCATTGTGAAATAACCTTGTATTTATACATATCTTACCATTAATTCCTGAAATTCAAATATCACAAGCCGACATTGAATTATAGATTTGAAATCATTAAAATATTGCCAAAAACATATTCAAAAGAGGAGTCCTAGGTCTAAGTGAGGACCCATTCGCCATAGGGCGAATGGGTCCTAGGCCACTTACCTAGGAAACACATTGGACAATGTTAAAAACTATGCAAAATCAGGGTCATAGGACTAAGTGAGGACCCATTCTCCCTATGGCAAATGGGTCCTAGGTCACTTACCTAGGACACACATCTTCCAAAGTCGAGTGTTGTGAATGACATTTATGAATGTTGGGTTTTATCCCTCAGAATTTGCATTTAATTAAGCTTGGATTTCAATTAAAGGGGCCAATTAAGGAAAATTAACCTCAATTAATTAATAAAGCCCTAGATTAGTGTGAAAGTGTGAAGGTACACCTTACAACACCCTAAATAAGGCACAATTAAGTCTATTTAATGAAAAGGGGCCCTAAACTTAATGTTGTAGGATTTGAGAAATACAAATCCACAAAACGCAATGAACACTTGCATGCAAGAAACTTGTCACAGAGAAGGAACTAGAAACAAGGGTTTGAGAAACAAACCCAATGTGCATAATGTATTATCGAGAAAAAATAAATCAAGAGATAGAGATACAAGAGATCAATCCTTATAAAGGAGATCAAAACCACAAAGGTAACCTAATCCTAAAGGTGAGTGCATTTTAATAGTGTATAATATATGTTGTAAAGTGAGACTCTTGAGTAAAGAGTTAATTAATTACTTTTACTCCTAACACCTATAAGATGAGTTACAATGCATCTACAAAATATCACGAGAAGCAAAAGGAACTATATGAATGCAGCGTAAGGTCCACGACAGCATGGATTGATCAGTACCCAAAATCCTAGCTGTGAATCTCTATAAGCGAGTGTAGAAACCTCATGGGAAA
The DNA here is from genome assembly GCA_007258455.2 of Sequoia sempervirens. NCBI lineage: Eukaryota > Viridiplantae > Streptophyta > Pinopsida > Cupressales > Cupressaceae > Sequoia > Sequoia sempervirens. Next base: position 36,895 of record VDFB02337942.1, read on the forward strand.
AACTCTACTCCAAAAGAGAGAAAAGAAAGGAATGAAATGCACTAATGAAAGAAGGATAGGAGGTGGATTACATGATACCCCCCATAGACAGCTTATATCATATAAGTACATATACAATGGTCTCCATAGGAGAGATAGAAAGAGAGAAGAAGGCCCCCCCACAATGAAGAAACTCCTGTCACAATGGTAGATGCTTGATGTAGAATCCAAAAGGAGATCCTGAAGCGGCAAATGATATTCCTCCCCTTGGGAAGAAACAGATCCAAAGGACGATGTTGAAGAAACCTTGTGAAGAGTGATGAACCAATCTGTCTCAAGATGTGTGCCATGATAGGATGCTGAAAAATCTCGCTGTCTGAACTGAAACAAATGATGTCAAATCCAAACGGATGTGGAGAATCCTGAAATGCAACCTCTAAATGCACTGATAATGGTGGGCGTACAGTGATAACCTGACTGTCAAGGTAGAGGAGATGAATGTCCTCGAAATAATCCTCCAAATCTGCAATAAAGGACTCAACAAACAAGAATGTGCACCCAAGATAAGGAATCCCATGATGTAGCGGAATGAGTAGCCAAGATGGTCATGATGGCCCGAAGATCCATAAGGGGCCGTAGCGGTGATAACGTGTCGCCGAGGGGAGACAATAGATGACCATGTATGATGCCCATTCTGAGAGCAGAAGCGTGAGACAAGCCTCTGATCCATCGGAACATGTAAGGTGTCTAACTACTCAAGCTCCTCTAAAGTATCATGATCAAAGGGTGTATTATCTCTCCAAGCAATGGGTAAGAGAAAATCTAAAGTAGGATCCTCTAAGAATGGAGAGAGATTGGGGTCTCCATAGATCTCCCAAAGATGTGTCCAAAGTGGGTGGGGACAATCAATGTCCAGATACCATAGCCCTGCGGTGTCATCATCAACACTGGAACAATAGAATCCTACTATGTGATTTGCTTGGTGATATCCCAAAGCTAGTTTCCCTCGAGAGTGGGTACAGATTAGGGTATGAGACATCCATACAAATAAGAAGGCAAAGCATGTTAAAACCACCTACAGTAATGGTAGCGCTGCCCATGACTCATAGTTGTTCGAATTGAAGGGTGAGTAGAAAAACCCATGATAACTCTTCAACTTAAAACATCTGATAAAACTGACCTTACAACATGTAGATCAAATTAAATAGACCATACCACACAAACAAAACCCATGAAGGTGCCAGAATGTCCAAGTAATTAAGCAAAGTGTAAAACACACAAAGGTTGAGATAAAATTTACGGTAATTTTTTTACGATTGGAAATTAGACTATAGATCACAGGCTTATCACTACAACACTTTTCAATTGCATTCATTTGTGCAAAAGAGATTCCGGACATAAAAGTTATGCCCAGGCCCTTAAAAAACATGTTCTAGCTTTGACTACGAGAAAAATGCAAACCAAATTGGAAGAGATTTTGAAACATTCTACACCATCGAGATAGGCTTGGAATAGCCTTTCCAGTACCTATTTTACGTTGAAAATCACGAGGTTAAGCGTAGAAATATGCCCATTTCACTTGAAAGTTGGTTTAAAAAAAAGGCATGCCAAAATTGTTTAGAGCCCTCGGGGGCTTAAGATCTTCGACCCACAGTCCGCGTGAAGATAGCCAGGGGTTAGCGAATATTAATCTGGCGTGGTTGAGTAGCGAAGATCCTACGGTGAGTCACTTAGAAATTGCTTGAGGCTAGCGGTGGCGCTTGGCTGGCGGTTGAAACTGGCGAAATTTGCGGCAGAATACCAGCGAGTGGCGGCTGGCCCGGGGGCTAGGGCCAACTCAGCGGTGGTCCGGGTTGTGAGCTCAAAGTGCACCAAAAGGGAGCACTATTCCAAATAAAGAATTAGAGAAACAAAAACACAAATCGATGCAGCCAAAGGCCTAAGGTCCTCTAATTCTTTGAAAGCCGGAACAAAGCTATAGCCGGATCACGGCTCGATACCATGTAGGATTTGAGAAATACAAATCCACGAGGAGACAATTGCATGCAAAGAGCTTTGTCCGCAGAGAAAGAGAACAAAACAAGGGTTTTGGCTCTGACAATGTGCAAAATATATTATCAGAGAAAAAATGAATCAAGAGAATAGAATACAAGAGATCAATCCTTATAAAAGGAGATCAAAACCTAAAGGTAACCCTAATCCTAAAGGTGAGTGCATTTAATAATTAATATTAATTATTAAATGACTAATATATGTGCATAAAGTGAACTCTTAAGAGGAGAGTAAAGTTAATTAATTACTTTACTCTAACAAATGTGAATATGAAAGAAATATTACAACACTAAATTAAGGCAACATTAAGCTCATTTTATTATTAATTATTCCTAAATTAAGTGTGAAAAAGGGATAATTTTTCCTACACTACATTTTTCCCGCACTTTAGTGAGAGTATGACCCCATGTCAACCTCACACTAAAGTAGACATTCAATACACTTATGTATAGAACAATGACAAAGATACACAATCATACAACATCAAACACCAAGAAGATCAAGTGTAGACTGTCCAATGCAATGTGAAACACATCTAAGCTATCGGTTTGTGCTCACTCTAAGGTAGTAGAAATTCAAGCTATCCACTAGGTGAGTCTTCCAATAAAGTGGGTTAGTGAGAAAGTCATGCCTCTATGTCGGCTTCTCACTGTAAAATGAAAAATTCATGCCTTTATGTCGACTCTCATCGTACTGACCATACCAAAGCTATCCTTTTGATAAATTCAATAAGGCATCATAATTCTAAGCAAGGCTCCACAAGCAAGCAAGGTGTGTTATGCTAGGTGGCCTTGACTTTAGGGTTTGAGCTTCACAAGGTTAGCAAGCTGCGTTATGCCAAACACATGAACATTATATATATATATATATATATATGGTTTTTGTTCAAGGGGATCTTGCTTTGTCTGTGTAAGGTCTTCTTCTTAGGGAACATCATACCTAATGTCTCCAAGAGAGGACAAGTCAAGAGTAAAAGTTTTGCAACTTAGGGAATATAGTGTGTCACATCACCACTAAGAGGAAAGTCATACACTAAGAAATATTGCACTCTTGGAGGACATCAAACCCAATGACACCACCAAGAAAAGGACGCATCACAAGAAAAAATAAAATAACACAATGGAACGTGAGAAATGTCAAAAGATATTATCAATGTATGCCCCCACTTTAAAGCGGTTGTTAACACCATTGTTGTGAGCAATTGCTTTAAAGTGGCTAATGTTTAATCCCGAGACATGAGAGCTTCCTTGAAAAGCCCTATGCCAAGTCATATTTTTCCAAAAGGAAGCTATGTCATGAGAAAGGAAGGAGGGGTATCCCCAAAAATACATAAGGGATCTATAGATTCAAGGTTAGTATATATTTGCTACAATTTTGTTATAGAGGTCAGAAATATCATCATTCCCCAAATAGTCATAGAACTAGAAGAATGACACAAAGAGAGTGAAAAAAATAAAAAGCCTTTTGGGTCAACATGGAAGTGATAGCAATACAGGGAGGCAATCAAGTCACCTTCACAAATACAAGAGATTTCAACCACCTTTCTTTCCACAAACGCAATCAAGGCTTATTTTCTAATTTCCACCTAGTCTCCCTAGTAGGTCTACAGACCTATTTTTCCCATCTTAACTCTCAGAATTCCTTAGCAACCTCTGCAAAAAACCACCATTTTAAGCACCCATTTAATTCTTCTTCAACATACATTGAACCCTCATAAGACTTCTTTGGTCTAACCTTCACAAAACAAGCAAACTACGCTGCTCAACATGGCCAAATAGGCCTAATTTCCAAAGCAACCACCTTTTAAAGATCTGAAAAACCCAAAAAATCAATGGGGAAGCACTCACCAGCCTACAAAACCACCAATTTCGACATTCATTTGCAGAGATACACCTCCCCAAACACCTAATCAAGAAACCCTTGTTTTAAGCTATTCTCATGGGGGTTTATTGAAAAGCTATATAACATACCTTACCAGACCTTGGAACTAGTTCAAACACCTTCTAGTATGCCTGCATATGCTTAAAATTTTAAGAAATATCACTGCCCCCAAAGATTTCATCAAACCCTAGTCAAAAACCACCATTTTCATGCTCTTTCCCACTTAAATTTATCAGGGACAACAACTCAAACTCCACTAATCCTTTCTCCCTCCACAAAAAATTCAACCTAGAATCTAAACCTAACCTACAAGACTCATTCCTCTGAGCTAGAGATTTTACAATAGGAAGAATGAGTCAATTTTCCATTGAGAACTTCAAAACCCTGTACTCTGCAAATTCAGACCGTCCTCTGAGATTTGACAATAAAAGGCATTTCACTAAATGAAATTCCTCCTAAATGATTTCAAATGAAAGATACAATAGTCCTCCATAAGTTTCTATCAAATTTGAAGCATGATGCAACATAATGGGTTCGTATAGACCTGGAAATGACAAGAAAACACAAAAAAATAATAAAAATAGGGGAAATTCTTATTGTTTTTCCTTCACAGTCCCCCAACCAACATTTCCATCAATGGATTTCAATTATTTAAAAATTTCACACCAAATACCAACTGACTCAACAACCTTCAACCAACTTTCAAACTGCCCATGACCGTTGGAGTTCAAAAATTGCACTTTTCTTTGCATTTTTGTTGACAACATTTAACACTTTTTGCATTATTTGCAAATTAACTCTCCTAATCACCTAAAACATTAGAAATGGTCTATTTAGACCTTATTCAACTTAGGAACATGACCTCACACAAGAAAAATGACATTTTACCCTCCTTGACAACTTTTGCCCACATTGACAACTTCTTGACATGATTTTCAACTTTTACAATATAGACCCCAAAAGGCACCAAAGTTTGTCAATTACATAAAAATAGTCTCAATTGACCTTATTTAGACTCAAAAACTCAAACAACTTAGACTCAAACACAGGTTAGACTCAAATTTTCATGTAACAACTAGGGAAAATTCATTGAGATGGACTGGTGCTCCTGTACCATACACATTGCCTAAAAAGGTTTCCATGTCTCTTGGAAACTGATATTCAGTTGTTCCTCCTTTGAAAGCTTCACCTATTTGACCTGCAAAAGCTACCTTGACTGGTAAATTCTGAAAATTTCTTTGTGCTTACCATTCTTGAGTTCATGGCCAACTTGATAAGACTTCCCTTGCTTTGTTGAACATCCTCTAATCTCTCTTCCATCTGTGACTGATGTAGAACATGCACCAACTGCCCTCTTCCTTTTCCATACATCATACCTACCTTCATGACTCTATCCTTGCTTTCATACTTGTCTCACTTCATCCTTTCCTTTGAATTCATGCCCCAAATTCACTGTCCTCAAGGCCTTTTCACTTTCAGACCTATATACCACTGTATTATCAGTCCTTGGAGCCTTTTCCCTGCCAAGACTTGACTACCCCTCAACTTTTGCAACTACTATAGGACACAACATTGTACCAATCAGAATTTTACCATCTTTCCTCAACCCATCTTGCTTCATCATCAACAATTGATCCTTGACCTTCTCTAGCTCAATCTCCATCTTCTTCTTCCATTATTTTTCCCTTCCAACTATGCATCACCCTTCAATATTTTTGTCTTATCTTCTGCAACTTTTTTCATGGATGCCAACTGGTCATTCTTGACTTCCTCAATCATCACATACTCTTTTCTAACCATCATGATTACCTTTGCCACCTTTTTCTGCTCCTTGAATTCCTCTTGCAATGGAAGCAAAGTAAATGAGTTCCCATCATGTTCAATCTGATATGTATTAGCCCTTCCATCATACACAACTTGTTTGTCAAATTTTCATGGCCTTCCAAGCAAAAAATGGAAACATTGCATTGGTAGAACATCACAAAGTACCCTATCTCTATACCCTCCAATCTGAAACTCATCTAAAGCCTGCTCATTAACTAGAAGTGACTGATCATCATTTAACCATGACATCTTATAGGATGTTTCATGAGGAAATTTTACCAAACTTAACTTATCTACCATTTCTCTTGACACTATATTATCAGTGGAGCTTGAATCTATTACTACCTTGCATACTTTACCTTTTCTCTTGCATGTGGTCTTGAATAGATTTATCCTTTGCATTGGTTCCTTCTCTTTGGAGACCTTCAAGAGTTGTCTTTGCAGCATCAAAGCTTCGCCAACTTTTGGTTCAACAACATAATTTGGAGAATTGACACTTTCCTCTTCATCTTCTTGCACAATTTGAATCCTCTTTTCACCTCTTCTTTCACCCCCACTTGAAGTAGCACCAAAATTTTCAGGACACTTAAAGGATGGATGACCAAACTCACCATAGTTGTAACAGCTTCCTGAAAACACATTAGAACCTCTTCCTTGATCTACATACCTGCCCCTAAAACTTGTTCTTCCACCTCTCCATCCACCTCTAGATTCAACCACTTTTTATTTACCTTTACCAGCATCTTCTTAATCTTGATTGGACTGTTTCGGTGTAGAAAAGGTTCCTCTCCCTCTAGAAGTACTGCCTCTACCTCTTGTGGTCTTCTCTTTTCTCCTCTTCACCTTTTCCTCTACCCTTATAGCCATTTGAAAACATTCTTCTATTATTTTTGGTGTCATCAAACTTATTCCATCTTGGATATTATACCCCAGTCCATTAAGATATCTTGCCACTCTTTCTTCCTCATCTTTCTCGTGTTTTGTCATTATACTTAACCTATAGAACTCCTTGGTGTATGCTTGCACATCTAAGTCCTTTTGCCTAAGATTTTGCAGCTTTTTAAGCAATTGGAGATTGTAATCTTTAGGAAGGAACTTACCTTTGAGTTTTTCCTTCATTCTCTCCCAAGAAGTGATCTTGGTCTCCCCCTTTTTTTTCCTTTCATCTTGCACAAAGTTCCACCACAAAAAAGCATGTCCTTTTAACTTGGTCTTAGCCTTCTTCACCTTGTGATAATCTATTTCATCACTTTCAAAGTAATTCTTCATGGCTCCTATCCAATCCAAGAACTCTTCACCATCTAGTTTACCTCCATACATAGGAAAATCCATTTTGTTATGTCCATCACCTTTCATAGCCTTCAAAAGCTTCAACATACTCACATCCATTGGATCCAACCCTTCCTCTTCACTAGAAGTTTCTTCCTCTTTAGAATCACTTTCATCCATGTCAACGCTAGCTTTAGAATTCAATGTAGCCATCTCTTTTTTCAAGGCTTCTAATTCTCTAGCCTGCTGATCAATCTTCCTAACAATAGTGCTTCCTTTAAGAGGCATCTTGACTCCTCCAATTCCCTTTTTTTCCTTACTCAATCTTTCAACCTTCTCCCTCAAGCGAACTACTCTCTTCTCTTTGATACCAACTAATAGCAATACACGGAGGAAATCAAGTCACCTTCACAAATACAAGAGATTCCAACCACCTTTCTTTCCACAAACTCAATCTAGGCTTGTTTTCTAATTTCCACCTAGTCTCCTTAGTAGGTTTGCAGACCTATTTTTCCCATCTTAACTCTCAAAATTCCTTAGCAACCTCTACAAAAAACCACCATTTTAAGCACCCATTTAAGTCTTCTTCAACATATATCAAAACTTCATAAGACTCCTTTGGTCTAACCTTCACAAAACAAGCAAACTACACTGTTCAGCATGGCCAAATAGGCCTAATTTCCAAAGCAACCACCTTTGAAAGATCTCACAAACCCAAAAAATCAATGGCGCAGCACTCAACAGCCTATAAAACCACCAATTTCACCATTCATTTGTAGAGACACACCTCCCCAAACACTTAATCAAGAAACCCTTATTTTAAGCTATTCTCATGGGGGTTTATTGAAAAAATGTATCACAAAACTTACCAGACCTTGGCATTGGTTCAAACAATTTGCATTAAATATGTTTAAAAGTTCAAGAAATATCACTTCCCCCAAAGATTTCATCAAACCCCAGTCAAAAACCACCATTTTCATGCTCTTTCCCACTTAAATTTATCAGGGACAACAACTCAAACTCCACCAATCCTTTCTCCCTTCACAAAAAATTCAACCTAGCATCTAAACTTAACCTACAAGACTCATTCCTCTGAGCCACAGAGTTTACAATAGGAGGAATGAGTCAATTTTCCATTAAGAACTTCAAAACCCTTAACTCTACAAATTTAGACCGTCCTCTAAGATTTGACAATAAAAGGTGTTTTACTTAATGAAATTCCTCCTAAATTATTTCAAATGAAAGATAAAATAGTCCTCCACAAGTTTTTATCATTTTTGAAGCATGATACAACAATACAGGTCCGTAGAGACCTAGAAATGACAAGAAAACAAAAAAAATTAATAAAAATAGAGGAAATTATTATTGTTATTCCTTCACAATCCTCCAACCAACATTTACATCGATGGATTTAACTTATTTAAACATTTCCAACCAAGGACCAACTGACTCAACAACCTTCAACCAACTTTCAAACTCCCCATGATCCTTGGAGTTCAAAAACTGTACTTTTCTTTGCATTTTTGTTGACAACATTTAGCACTTTTTGCATTATTTGCAAATTAACTCTCCTAATCACCTAAAACATTAGAAATGGTCTATTTAGACTGAAATATGCTAACCAATTTTTTGCCACAATTTTTACACAATAACTAACACTTGGCCACTTGATTAGCATTAGTGCCAAAACCAAAGCTCTATCAAAGCAACTCTAACCAAGAATGTGCCCTAAAACCACTTAAGGAAGAGGGGCGGGCATATGGTCAGAGGATCCCTAGGATCTAATAACTCAATACTAAAATTGATACAACTCGAAGTGTAAAATAAACTCAACACCAAGAATGTGCACACAATATCCCTTTGAAGGTGAGGTGCTAACATATGGCGGAGTAAGAATTACAAACTGAAATAACTAGGCGGATAACCAACCATGGAAGATTTCCACTACTTATTACAAAATTGGAAAGAACTTAGGCAGATAACCAGCCATAGAATTTTCAACTAACTAATTCATCCATTGCGGCAGACATCCACTCATGAGTGGGAATTCACCACTTGATAGTGGGTACAAGAGAGATTAACATTCATTCTCCACACTAGCGGTAAACAATCCAGGGGTACTTAATGTGAAATTTTAACAAGTAATTGCAGCAATAACAATGGTTGGATTAGTACTACTAAATCTCAACCTTACAATCAAGGAATCTGCAAATTACAAGTATTACAATGATAGAGAATAATGCTAAGATGTAAAGAATGAATGCTTTACAATGTTTATCCCTCAAATGATGAAGTAATAGCCAAAAACAAAAAACTAATGCAATCTGATATAAAAATATGAGTTCTGGAAATTCTGATCAGCAAACAAAAAACACCATGAAATGCTCATAATTTCATCAATATACCTTCAAATTGACTAAAACCTTTCACAAAGGCTCTCTAGGAGTATGGCGCCCAAGAACAAGTTAGAAAACAGCATCAAATCCTTCTCATTTATTTGTCATGAATCCCAATGTGCTCTAAGAAGGTACAGCCTGGCTGGAAGGGCGATTTTGCTCTTAAAAATCAAGTTCTTTGAATTTAAATCTCATCTTCTATGAGAAGGATCGCCCAATGTCAACAATCACATAGCACAAATGCCCAGAATGAAATAAAATTTACTCACAAAGCTGTATACAAAATTCACTTTCAGCTGTAGATGAACCAGCAACTCAATAATGATAATAAACTCCAAAATTCTTCAACAATAGGCTCAATTTGCTAGTCTGGATGAGAAGCAGCAATAAAACCAATTAGGTGTTGTCTTTCAAACACGAAATTGATTGGAATCTAGGAGGTAAGCATCCCTTGAAGAAATAATCACAATGTCATTTTGACAGCATAACTTTAGCAATTAACAATGGATACCAAATGTTGGAGCAAAACTTCATATTTAAAGAAAATGAGATGACTCTTCAATTTCCCCTCATGGTATGCCAAAAGTCACATTTGAAACTTTTCAAATTTCCAAAAGTTATTAATTCCTCCTCAAGATGGCTTCCACTTCATGGCAATTAAAACTTCATTAAATATTTAATTTTTCCTTTATGAGGGCGTCCCCCTTCAAGTCCACCTTTTAAACACAACTTGAAGTTATCATCCTAGGCCACGGGGGTCAACAAAGAAACATAACATTAATTGCTTTGTATTAAATAATTGCCATCAAAACTGCATTTTGGAAGCTATACCAAAAATACCAACTGCTCCAACAAGAAATAACAACTGAAGTACTGCCAACAGGGCCACTACCAAACATAGTATTTACTAAAAATAGTAAACACCAAGAAATGCCACAGAACCTCCAAGCAAAGGAAACCCTAATTTCACTTTTGATCAACCTACGGATTTTCGAAAATAGGCTATCAGTCAAAGAAGAGCGTATGACCAAAATGAGGACATTACAGTCTGCCCTTCCCAAAATTGCTTGTCCTCAAGCAATGCTACAACACTCTAAACTGATCCCACCAAACATATAGGATCCCGGGGTCCCATGTCCATCTCGGAAAGGTCCCACCATGCTGATGCTGCTCTACTCTAATCACACAAATGAAATCACTGCACGATAATTGCATAAACCAACCTTGCAACCTCAAGGAGATAACATGCCTGAACTTCAAACTTAAAAACATGGAAGGAATGGAATCAAAATCTAACAGCATCTCATGCCCAATAAACATTGAAGAATTAACATCTACGTTGTCAATGCCAATCACCATCCTGAGAACAAAGAAGATTACTCTAAACAACTCAAAGATATTCTCATCAAAATCACTCCTCAAAGCATCAGACCAAATCACAACAACAAATGTGACTCCATCATAGCTATTTGCAAAAGAATAAACAACCCTTTGCATGTTCATAACAGCCGCATCATCAAAGCTCCTCTTCTGAGTAATTTTGACATATTCAAGAATTTTTTTGAAAACTCCCACTAATCTCTCCTCAAAAGTCTCGAAAAGTTGAACCCAAACAGGCAAGGGTTCACTGCCCCAAACACTAGTGCAAGAAATTGTATAGAGTAAATCACTGGAAAGGAACTTAAACACCATCCAAATTTGGTCCAAATCACTATGGAGCATCATTTCCCACTTTTGAGGCCATAAACCATTATTGAAAAGAGATTGAGAAGAGGAAGAATGAATGTACCAGTTGCTTATGAAAACTGAAATGAACCTCTCAAAATCTGATTTTAGGAAAATCATCATGCAATGAACTGAATAGCTGCAGCAATACTGAAAATCAGCGTCTATAATAGAACAATTGCTCATACCCAAGGCTGGAAACATCTTCTCAAGAAACTCCAAACCAACATTAATCCATCCTTTGTTCGAAATATCTCTCCAATTCACCAGTTGATGAGCAAAAAGAACCCTTGAATGATTGACGAAGATGGGGACAACATCAGAGGATCTGAAAATTAAATTCTTATCTCTCCAAAGATTCCTCTTTCTACTTGTAACAATCTCCATCAAGCCATGTTGAAGATTCCAAACACAGATACTCAACTAAAAATGTTCTCCAATGCATCTGAAAGAGTACACAACACTTCTCCGAGTACTAATCAAGGCAAAATGCAAACTCAAGAATTTAGAGTCTTCTTTGATAAACCCATGTAGCCCACCCATGAAAACATCAACATTAATGGAGCGCAAAACAAATGTTGTCCACAATTCCCATTCCCTCAAAGGACAAGGATGAGCCAAAACATCACTCAACTCAAGAGATAGATTGTTAAGAAAGTAAATAATCTGTTTAGGTCCAACTTTCTCCCAAACTTCATGAGTAATAAGTTTGGAATCTTCACTCTTTGCTGCTGCAATGGAGTGACTAGCAGCTACCACCAAATCAAGAATGAAAGACTCAACATTAGAGTTCAAAGAAATCTGCAAACAAGAGTAGGAACAGTTGCAGCAATATTGAAAATCCACATTCATCTTGACCAAATTGCTCGAACACAAGGGTGGAAACACCCATTCTAAGAGCTCCATTACAGCAAATAACCATTCTTTGCTCAAAATTTCTCTCCAATCCATTTGTTGATAAACAAATGGAATCATCAAGTGGCTGGTAAGAAAGGAAAAAACACCATTAATTTTGAAAGTTTGATCCTTATCCCTCCAATGAACCTTCCTACCATACTCCAAAAGATTTTTCACAACAAATTCTTGAGTGCCAATCAACGCTAATTGCACCCCCAAAAAAATATTGACTTCTTTGGTAAACCACTGAAGTCTATCCAAGAAAGCTTCAAAAACAAGGGAGCCTGAAACAAACATTGTCTTCAAATCCTTCTCCCAAGATAGGTTAGTGCAAGCATTACTCAATCCAAAGGATAAATTGTCAGGCATGTAAACAATATGTTTTACCAAAACATGTTTTAACAACACCTCGGTGTCAAAGATGGGGAAGTCGTCATGAATCAACACTACCCATATGGAGATTGAATTCCCTAAACCTCTTATGCATTCACTTACAAGCAAGCTTGGAGGATTATCAATCACAAAATATATCGTCCCTACATTCTCTGAGAAGCTTGAAATCAGCTAGCTAGTCTCCTACCTCCATTACACCCAATTGAACATTCACTAACATGCACTTTGTTGATTCAAGCTCAAGAGTAAGCTTATCAACCTTTCTTTCACATCTTTGAAATAAACCAATGATGATCTTTGTGAATTCGTAGGCATAATCCCGATCTTTAATCTAGCATAGATACCCTGATTTCATAATCACTAAGGAGTCTTTAATAAATTGCAAATTAAAGAGAGTGACTCCATCCCAAACTCCTTCCCATCTCTCATCACTCAAACTATGTGAGCGGTCAAATCTTAATAAGGCATGCACCTCATCCCCAATGGAAAACATGAATTGTCCTTTCCACTCACAAAAGTGCAAGGATGGTGAACTGCTAATAGACTGCATTTCAAAATCAAAATTCTGTTCCTTGTCTTTGTTGCCCCCATAGCTGCTCCAAGACTCCTGTCTTTCACCACCCACCAAGTGAAAATGCTCAAGGTCATGAAGAGAATCAAATCTTACCAATTCTTTGGACCTCTGTTTACAATCAACTACATAAAGAGGAAAATTTGATTTGAATTTGAGAATTTTTTTAACCTCTTCATCAGCAAAGGCCCCGTGGTTTTCTAGCTCTATTTCCCCTTCATTGTCTCCTTGATTATATGTTAAAGAAGCCCCCAATTTGATCAATGAGTCATTATTAATCGTAGACTTGAAAGTTTTAGCAGCAAAAAACTTTTCTTTAGTGGCTGCAACCAAACTAAAATGGTCATTATGGGGCTTTTTCATGCAAGCTACTTTGTCAAAAACAACTTCTCCTCCAAAGGCCATCTCATAGCTTGTAGTGCAATCTGAATTTTGTTCTTTATTGGGATCAAAGGGAAATCTATCCCATACAAGTTCCTTAACAAAATTAGGTGCCTTCACACCTGGATCCCAAATGCTGAAGGGCTGATTATTTTGTTCAAAAAGAAACTGCCCTTCGTACTCCACTTGGAATGGTGACTCTTTGAATTAGACACCTCCCAACTCAACAAAACTGATATCTTCATGAGAATCTTTCTCCAAGAGCTTAGTTTGATGATCAAACAATTCTAATTCATAACTTGTAATGAACCGAACCAATTCTGACCCAAATTTTTTCAAACTTCGAAGATGATCACAACAGCACCAAAGTACCCGTTGGGGTTAGCTCAAATCAAACCAGCAACTGAAGGAAAGAGCCTCAACGCCAAGAATGTGCTTTCCGACCCAAGCTGGGTAGAAGCTACCATATGGCGGAGTATCACTAGTAAAGAATGGAGTACTGGAAAGTAAACTCAACGCCAAGTATGTGCACTCCTAACCCGAGGTGGGAAAGGCGCTACCATATGGCGGAGATTCTATTAACAAAAATGTTATGCAAGTAAAATAATCTCAACGCCAAGCATGTGCATTCCTAACCCAAAGTGGGAAAGGCGCTATCATATGGCGGAGAAACAGAAAGCAAATACAATATAGACTGAGCAAGGGCTAGTCGCATCCACAACCGTGGGAATGAAAGTGATTAAACTGAAAGAAAACTAGGCGGCAAAGCCATCCTCTTCCACTAAAGTGGGGATACAAAATGTAAAGTGCAGAAAGTAAAAGAGCTGATTAGTACTACTAATTCAGCGTTACAATATTATGAACAATCTGCAAATACAATGAGATATAGATAACCAATGATCTCCAAAATGTTAGGAAATGAACTCCAAACAAGTACAAGCTATCCAACATATGAAATATAGCAAAAGGGACTAAAATATTAGGTTTGATATAAAATTGCAGCAATCAGAAAATTCATACCAGCAAGCCCTAGAATCACCAAAATGCTCATAACTTTGTCAAAACACCTCCAAATGATGTGGAACTGAATGCAAATGAGAGCTAGGAGTTGAGTGACCAAGACCAAGCCAAGAAAATCCTCCAAATAGCAGTGATTTATTTATGCACGCTTTCCAATGCAACCTCAAAAAAGGTACAACCTCCAGAAATGTTCTACCAACAAGATAAAATCTGAAGCACCTCCAAAAAATCTGAAAACTTGCAAGGAGGGGCGCCCAAGGTAGACTAAAGCATAGGGCCAATACCCAGAACCACTAAAAAATCGTGCATGGACTTATAAGCAGATTTCTATTTCAGCAAAACCCTAACCAGCAAATGCAAAACTGACAAATCTCTAAAATCTTCAACTTTGATGCTCTGTCTGCTAGTCTGGATGAGAAGCAATTTTTGAAAATTCAGCTAGGTGCTATCTTTCAAGCACGAAACCAAGAGAAATAACTAGGAGGTATGCATTCCTCGAAGCAAGCTCTGAAATTATTTCAGCAGCATAACAGTATGATAAGCAACAATAGATAATCCAATTGAAGGCCAAATCTCTTATTTATAACTTTTTTGTCTCCAAATTCAAATCTTCTTTTCCCTCCAATTAGGGTGCCTAAATGAAATTCACTTTTCACCTTTTCTCCAAATTTCATTTGCATTTTATTTCCAACCCATATGAGGAAATATAATTTAATAAAATGCAAATATATCACCAAAAGGCGTCCAAGATAGACTTAAGTGAAATATTCTATAACTTGCAAATATTTCACTAAAAGATTTAAGTGAAATATTTAATTAAACTCAAATGTCTTCAAGCTAGGCATCCCCTTTTTTCCTTAGCACATATTTCACTTAAATATTAATTCATCAAATAAGGCCTCCAAAATGTTTAATTAATAAACATTGTAAAAATCACTTAAAACATTATTTTTCATCAAATATCAAACTTTCCAAAATAATCACCTTAAATGCTGGAGACCACTGCTCAAGCTGACCTGCCAGAAATAGCCATTGCACTGAATTGCTGAACTGTTGCTAAAAATAGCACTGCCAGAAATAGTACTTAATAAAAATAGCATACTGCTAAAAATAGTAAGTTGTTCCAAACTCATTTTCTCCACATTTTGAGTAGCCGTCGCAACTTACTAAAAGTAGTAAGTCTGGAAAAGTCATCTGATTCAGTTGCATGTCACACCATCGCGAAGCTCTCTAAAAACCCAGAAGGCATCCAGAAGCCAAATTGGAAAACTCCAACATGCAAGCCTCCAAAAAGTAGCCGGGAACGCAAGTCAATATCCTGTCATGCATGTTACCTCATTGCGAAGCTCTCCAAAAACCCAGAAAGCTTCACCAGACATGCGTTAGAAACTCTTGCATGCAAGACCTCAAAATCTCCTCTAAAAGTGGAAACCCTAATTTTCATTTCAGCTTTAGCCTATGAGTTTCTAGAAATAGGCTAAATCCAAACGAAGAGTGTAGGGCTAAATTGGGGACATTACATAACTATTCATGACATCTTCACTAGAATGAAGTAAAGGATCATCATTACTAGCTGATTTGAAGACTTCATCCTTCTTGTCTTCAATGAGCCCTTCATGTAAAAGTATATTATTGATCTCTTCATAAGTGGTTACAAGCATACCAAGGAGCTCTTCTTGATTACTTGCCGTAGACTCTTCATGCGTATTCAAAACTGATGTTGCCTCCTTGCATTCACCCTTAGCATGTGCAAACAACTGCATATCAATAGGTACTTCTTGAGAAACTGCCTTAGAATCATTGAGAAACAACATTTTATTCCCATCCTTTGCACTAATAACTACCTCATTTTTCTGCTTTGTCTTCTTCAAGTGTGGCTTCAATCTTCTCACACTGAATGAACAAATCTTTGATCAACAAACCAGCAGTAGAGGAATTCTTTCCTTCTTGTTCAAGAATGTTTAACAGAAAGGTTAGGACGGATTTTGGAATGTCATTCATCTCATTGATAGTCAAAACTAAAATGCTTCTCATTGCTGCCACTACAACCTCCTCCTGTTCACTCGAAGTTGAAATTAAGAGGTAATGGATCAAATAATATATTCGATCTTGCATACCTAATTCAACCAACAGCATACTTGTTTTGAGTTCAAAAAATATCTTCAATATAGCAACTCTTCTTGGAAACAAACTACTTCTACTTTCATCCAAATCTTGAAAACTATCCACTATCATATTTAATATAATCTTCATAGTTTCATCATCATAGGGCAAATGGAGATTTACAATTCTTATTACCTCCATAAAACAAGAAGAAATCAACAGCTTGGTTTCTTCATCAGGATGCTCCAACCAATAGGGCTGATTCAAATAATTCACTGCAGGAGCTAGTGCCAACTACATTTTCTCTGAAGGTGATGGCTTCACTTGTCTCAAACATTGTTCTAACAGATGAAGAATGTTCTCTTCATTTTCTCTTGACTAAAATTCTTTACCAAGTCTCTTTCCAGCCATAAAAAGAGTCTGCCAACTTCATCTTTTCTTCATTAGCCATGCCTAATTGCCAACTTCTGGATACCACAAGGAGTTGAAGTAGAATCTGCTCTAACTTTCGATGTAGTAGCGTAGATCTCTGACACTCATTTGCCTAACATGAAGCACTGATCAACAGGATGGCAGGATCTACTCTGATACCACTAAAATATGCTAACCAATTTTTTGCCATAGTTTTACACAATCATCAACACTTGGCCAACTTGATTAGCGTTAGCACCAAATCCAAAATACTAACAAAGCAACTCTAACCAAGAATGCACCCTAAAACCACTTAAGGAAGAGGGGCGGGCATATGGTCAAAGGATCCCTAGTATCCAAACTTGATACAAAAATGGAATGCAACTGGAAATTGAAGATAAAACTCAATGCCAAGAATGTGCACTCAAGATCCCATTGAGGGCGAGGTGCTAACATATGGCGGAGTACTTATTACAAAATGAGAGAAACTTAGGCGGATAACCAGCCATAGAATTTTCAAACTAACTAATTCATCTGCTGCGGCGGGCATCCACTCATGAGTGGGGATTCACCACTTGACAGTGGGTACAAGAGAGATTAACATTCATTCTCCACAGTGGCAGTAAACCATCCAGGGGTACTTAATGTGAAATTTTAACAAGTAATTGCAGCAATAACAATGGTTGGATTAGTACTACTAAATCTCAACCTTACAATCAAAGAATCTGCAAATTACAAGTATTACAATGATAGAGAATAATGCTAAGATGTAAAGAATGAATGCTTTACAATGTTTATCCCTCAAATGATGAAGTAAAGGCCAAAAACAGAAAACTAATGCAATCTGATATAAAAATATGAGTTCTGGAAATTCTGATCAGCAAACAGAAAACACCATGAAATGCTCATAACTTCATCAATATACCTTCAAATTGACTGAAACCTTTTGCAAAGGCTCTCTAGGAGTATGGCGCCCAAGAACAAGTTAGAAAACAGCATCAAATCCTCCTCATTTATTTGGCATGAATCCCAATGTGCTCTAAGAAGGTACAGCCTGGCTGGAAGGGCGATTTTGCTCTTAAAAATCAGGTTCTTTGAATTTAAATCTCATCTTCTATGAGAAGGGTCGCCCAATGTCAACAATCACATAGCACAAATGCCTAGAATGAAATAAAATTTACTCACAAAGCTGTATACAAAATTCACTTTCAGCTGTAGATGAACCAGCAACTCAATAATGATAATAAACTCCAAAATTCTTCAACAATAGGCTCAATCTGCTAGTCTGGATGAGAAGCAACAATAAAACCAATTAGGTGTTGTCTTTCAAACACGAAATTGATTGGAATCTAGGAGTTAAGCATCCCTTGAAGAAATAATCACAGTGTCATTTTGACAGCATAACTTTAGCAATTAACAATGGATACCAAATGTTGGAGAAAAACTTCATATTTAAAGAGAATGGGATGACTCTTCAATTTCCCCTCATGGTATGCCAAAAGTCACATTTGAAACTTTTCAAGTTTCCAAAAGTTATTAATTCCTCCTCAAGATGGCTTCCACTTCATGGCAATTAAAACTTCATTAAATATTTAATTTTTCCTTTATGAGGGCGTCCCCCTTCAAGTCCACCTTTTAATCACAACTTGAAGTTATCATCCTAGGCCAAGGGGGTCAACAAAGAAACATAACATTAATTGCTTTGTATTAAATAATTGCCATCAAAACTGCATTTTGGAAGCTATACCAAAAATACCAACTGCTCCAACAAAAAAGAACAACTGAAGTACTGCCAACATGACCACTGCCAAACATAGTATTTACTAAAAATAGTAAACACCAAGAAATGCCACAGAACCTCCAAGCAAAGGAAACCCTAATTTCACTTCTGATCAACCTACGAATTTCCGGAAATAGGCTATCAGTCAAAGAAGAGCGTATGGCCAAAATGGGGACATTACAGAATTGAATGAAAAGAAAAATAGTAGCAACCAAGAGGCAATTGTTGCACAATGACAAATAATTTTAAAAAATGACTAAAGCTCTATTGCTTGGAAGCAAATTTTTCGAAGGGTTCAGAAAAGATTAAAATGCTTATGTTGAATAAAGATTATCCTTGTTGTAAGCTCTTTGGTCTTCTTGGCAGCTAAGAGTTGTAGAGCCATAGGAATAGCAAGAACATGATTTTTTTTTCACAAATTGTACTTTAGCCTAAGCAATGAATAGCAATGGAGTTTTGGAAAGGTGAGAACTTTGTATTTTATATGGTTAGTGTAATTGCTTTTATGGTCAGATCAGGCTCTACATTTTTTTCCCTTATCTTTTCATTGATGTTATTTCAAAGGCTATGGTTACCAGGTTTGTGTCATATACAAGGGTCCTGCAGATCTTGAGTTCGTATGATAGCAGGGCAGGACCTACAGTGGAGGGAGTCTTTGAGGTGAACTGAAACACATTCCTTATTAGGTATCAAATTGAGTATGGGTATGGCACTCCTAGGAGAACCTTGTAATAGAAAACACACTTTTTTAAAGTCCTAGTTCATTCGGTGGAGAAGTTAAAGATACTTCCATAATAGGGGCTGCTTCTCGATGACAATTTTTTTACATAAATTCCCTGTGTTTGCAATCAATTTTGTAATTTTCATGTCCATCAACTACTAGGCAGGATGGTTATGCTTGTTTGGTCCCCAATTGATTTTGCCACTTTTACGTGCCTTCAAACCCATTCTAATATACTCACACTTAAGTGTGCCCTGAAGCATATGCATGTTTTTCAAAATTGAATTAAAGTAAGACTTTTCTTATTACTTTAGTACATTGCCTAAGCAATTCTGTTTATTCAATTCTTTGATAGTAACTTTGCATTTCAAAATTCACCCTTATTTTGGGTGTGTTTCTCATGTTCTTTGGAAATTTATGTTTGGCTTACGTTGTGATTGGCATGGATATAGGTTGTGATTTTTGATAATGCCTTGTGAGCATCCTAGATTATATTTTACACGTCTCTTTCTATCCAATATTCTGGTGCCTAGCCAGCATGGATTATTCTTCTGATGAATACTGTGAGGTTAAACTATAATCGAAAATTTCTCATGTTTAGTAAATTAATATTGAACAGTGAAGTTCAATATTCAAAACTGATTATTGTGCAAGAGATTCTTGTACTCTTGGATAGGACAGTAGCTAAAGATGCTGATTCTTATTTCATATAATCTTTCTATATGATCTGAAACAGAGGTGATCTTTAGGACTAACCTTACCAGATCAAAAAATTAAAATAATGGCGACTAGTTTATAGTTTTGATCATGGCAAGATATATCCAACTTGAAGAACTTGAAGTTTTCACATGTTCATGCTTTCTTGCATTTTGAAATTGTAGCTGTCATCGCATACTCTGAGTCTGAATATATATGTCTAGTGGCCTGTCAAATGTGCGGCCTAGCTGCTCATTGGTGAAAAATTCTGAAGTTAAAAAGGAACGTTCAAAATGTACACATTCAAGTATTCTCTGGATCCTTCATAATATTTTGGTCATTGTATGATCAACAGGTTCTTCCTTCCAGGACACACCCTCATATGCAAATGAGCTCATTTGGAGGCTATATATTGAGTGGTATACGCATATGCACCAGTGAGGATCAGCAAGTGGCAAACTCTTGAAACCTGTTCTGCTTTCAATGATTGCCATTGAGAACTGATGGAGTCATTGGCTTGAGTGTTACATGATTTTTTCTTGCAATTTGTAGGATTGATATCTTTTGCAAGGCATCTGATGTGAAATTTGTAACAATATAATGAAATCTGCAACGGAGTATAGCCTTACTGGATTCAGAGGAAACAAATTATTTCAATCCAAATTTTGGTGATTTCCATGTATTTTTAGTGCAGACTTAAAACCATATTAGAAAATGGAAGTAAGAATGAGCCTATTATGAAAGTGTAATTCCTTAACCTGTACAATATATGTTTTCATAATATGATCTTCGATATTGGTACAAAAATATATGCTTTCTAGAATTGGATGAATAGTTCATAGGCATACTGAGAATTAAGAATTGTCAAGAGGAATGAAAGCAGATTTTATGGCATCTCAAGCTTTGACATTCAATTTGTCTGAAAGCGTTCAGGGGTTTGATGATTACAAGAGTCACACTCCATTTTAACATCCGTGTATATGATTGTTTGGTAACATTGAGAACACAGAACATAGACTATATTCCCATTATTTTTAATCTCCCCATACTAATATTATGATGATCTACATCAAAACTAGATTACAGAATGAGAGACGTGTTTTATTTAATATCGATAGTTCTTGAATTTTATCTGTAGCACAAGAGTCAAGATTGTACTTCTCTGTAATACAAAACATGCTTTATTTTGTAGCTAATCTTGAAAGCAATCCTCATGACACAAAATTGTAGGAATAATGTGAATGTAAAATTAATTCCCTTGGCAGACGTGATGACCAAATGGCCTTTTCTAAAGGGCATTTTTGAGTTCATATATCACAGGAATGTGATTCTTGACTACACCATATTGGAGTTTTCAAACTAAGATTAGATGATTATATTGGAACTTATCGGAGTTTTCAAACTAAGTTTAGATGATTATATGGGAACTGCAAGGAAATTTACAAGCATGTTGGAAACCACCTGCAATGTTGTATTATGGTCTGGGAAAGATGTCTTCAATTATTAGGCTCTTCAAGGTTTGATTTTCTTGGGACTATTTAGGAATGAATGATTTGAATAAATAAAAAAATTGTAATTGACTAGCAAAATTGGAAACTACCTTTAAAGAGTTAAATGGATTTTAGAATATAATACATATATAGCTGTAACACCATTGTACAAATACATCTACAAATCCTCTAAAAGTATGTTTCTTAGGCCCTGTTATTGTAGTAATAATTGCTCTCTTTGCACTTCTATTAACATTTTAATTCGTACCTTTTAGTGCAACACCAAATGAAATAGATGATGTAGTAGATAATCTTTGAATTAGAAAACAAAGTTCGTTGTAAACAAAAACTAACATAATAGATGCACTATCTTATTGTTATTTTCAATTTATAAAATGATTTCGAGGATATTTTGTAATGTTGAAAATAAAATGTGTATATTTTTGGATTCACCTAGAACAATTCACCAACTCGCACTTAAAATGCAAATGAAAAAAGTTTATGCTTTTTGATTGGAAATAAATTTAATGACATCACACTTGTGCTGTTTAGTTAGAAGCAGAGATTGGATAATGTGAAGTAGACATAAATATTGAATAGGCTTAAACACATACACAAAACAGTATAAGCTAAATACAGAAGCTCTATTTATGGCTACAAGAGACCAATCTATCATTTAGTGCAATACCAAGCTTTCAATAATTTTTAAGTTTTAACTCAAAAAAGCATAATAACAGAATAGATAGAACCCTTAAACAAAAATATAAGCAAAATAGGCATACTAAATACTATTGAATGAATAACAAATTTTGGAATAAGAATTATGAATACTCGGTGAATGATAAAATTAAGAAGACAACATGAAAATTCTCATTAGAAGTCTAAGTGCAAATGATATTTATTTTTAATGTTTAAAAAGCTATTGCATGAAAATAAATTAAAAACTACTATATTAACTATTTTCATGACACGCAAATTATATTACAATTTTTTCTTTGTCCACAAATATTAAAACTAAATTATGGCAATCTAGAGTTAATCAATTGGTACAAATTATTATCTCATTTAAAATTCACATCTTTTGCATTATGAGAGATCCAAGAATAAATGATTTAACAATAGCTCACAACGATTTATAAATAGGGATTGCTAAAGGTAGAGGGAAGTTAAAAATAATATGGACTAAAAACAATGCTAGCTAAAAATAGCAAAACTTAGAATATGTTATTTCCTTTAAAAAAAGTGATGGCATGGGCTAAAAATAAAAATTTAGATAGGCAACTTTGAATGATATTTCATAAACATAGAATTTTTTCTTTTGGTAGTGCTTTGGAACATTCTTACAATTTAATTTTGGTGCCTTTAATCTGCACACCCTTGTTTATTTTGATAATCTTAACACCATCCTCAAATTCACCATTTTGAATCACTTTGATTTTTTCACACAATATGTCCTTGTTGAGTTTTTGTGTAGAAGATTAAAAAAATACCAACACTAGGCACTTGTTAATGAAAAACCGTTTAAATCACAATCATTTACACTTATAAGGACCTGTTGAAATCGATACAATTATAAGAATTATGTTTGAAGCATAATTACTCAACTAAAGACTAATCAAAACTTGTTGAATCTTTGAATGAAACGTGTGGATGAGTTGATAGGAATCCTTTTGCACTCAAATCAAGATCGATCACTGACGAATGTAGAATGATGTGCTTTGATTCCAGTTGACATGAATGTTTGTGGCAAGGACAAGATGAGAATGATTGCTGATTAAATAAAGAATCGTCAAAACCCATATTGTTGTATTTCTAATAACAATCTTCCTTGTAAAAGATTGAAAGAAAAAAGCTTATATAAATAGAATTCTCCTTACAAATTGGGTGTCATCTCCATCTATTTTCTTTTCTTTTACTTTTTCACAAAAGATAGAACTTAAAATAGATGTTTTATTTAGAGAAAGCTTGCTCTTATTTTGAAAGGTGAGGATTCATTTGAAGTGACAACAAATAACAAAAGTTTGTCTTATTTGAAGCTAGGTCAGTTGTTATTGAAATTATAACTTGGATTTTTTTAAGATTGTTTGGCAACTCTATCAATATACCATTCTTGTAGGTGTGCATCCAAATATTGAAATCTTTGAACTCAAATTTGAAAATTAATACACCTTTCTACGCCTTAACACAGGCCCTTAAACTCATTTTAAAAAAAAAATCCTCTTCTATAGATGTGGCCTTGTTCTTGTCATGCACACTTATCGATGACCTCAATTTTTGGATTTCATATTTCTTTTAACCCCTTTATTAAGCATGTTCTTTTGTTACCTGCAAATGCTCATGAATGAGAAGCAAAATTCATTATGCCTAAGGTCGCATGCATAAATTGTATAGGCACAATTTTACTAAATGAAACAAAATGCATTTGCCTGTGCACGACTCGGTTAGGCCACGATTTCAACAAATAACTTTTGTTTCATCCCCTAGACATGCATATGGCAGCATAGGCACACTTTTTATCTCATTCTTGGTCAACTCCATTAGGTTTAGGCACACCACAGTTTTTTTCCTTGAGAATTTTTGTTTCAAACAATTTCCATTCCCTTTGAGGGTGGGATTGCCAATTGACATTACTACATTTGATTAAAAAAACCCTTGAACATGGATGAATCTTAACAAAAATTACTGATATGGGAAATATTGATCAAAACTTGTTAAAAATAGACACCCTTTTTAGGAAATTTGCCAAAGAAAGATGGTTTCTTGAAATCATTTTTTTATGAATGAAAAGGTTATTATTTTTTATAATTGAGTTGCATTATTCTTGTCAATTGTGTTTGAAAGTTGTTCTTTCAATCCTTATAAAAATAAGAAAAAAAGATGACAAAGATCAACAAGATAAAGTTTTGAAACATAACCTTTGACTTTATATGAATTTTTTTATATGGATGCAACAATTGAATTTGTGTGAATACCATAATATACACTTGTAGTGTAGGGGAACCTTAGAATCTTTTGGTTTAATAGTGGACCAATGTTTATTAGTTGGGCAATATAATCATATTATTCTTAAATCATCAAAGGACAAACATTCCTCAATCACCTAAATGATGACAAAATGTGACATTAATTACAGAAAGGGAAATATGATTTTACATAACATAAACATCACAAGTTAAGAAACACAATAAAACAATATAGAAAACAAAAATGCTCTTTTATGAGTGGGAACAAAGGGAAAAAAAATGGGTTACATAAATCCATTTAAGGCTAAGAAAAATAATGTCTCCTTGTAAGCTAAGAGTTTTTCATGATAGCAGATAGCTTTCAGTTCTTTGCAAAATTCTTATGAAGAGCCAAGGTATGGATGGGTAGGAATGACCATGCAATCAAACATTCAACACGAATTGATTGATATGCATTGATTTTAGTTTGTCTTTTTTCATAAAGAAAAACCTCTCTAATAGATAGAGATATCATGGCTTCTTCTAAAGGTATTTAATAAGGCCATTCAGTTGTAGCATATTATATTTACTACATATCTAATTCAATAATTTTCAATCATCACTTTGTCATATGCAACCTTGAACCTAGTAAGTATGATCCTCTAAGAAAGGTTGAAGCTATTGAAAAAAATCCATCACTAGTAGGAACACTTATTTATTATCTTCATTGGTTGAATCTTTGTCTAACAACCTATTAAGGTCTGAATCTTCAAGCATTAGACAATTATCAAACTATACATGTTGAAGTAAAATATGCTCTTCTACTGAGGAATTTTACCATCCATCATTCCATAGTGGTGTTCATTGGGGAAATTGGATCCTTTAGTTTCATCAAAGCAATCAGCTTCAAAGAATACTTCCCTAAGAGGGAGGAAACAAATTATACTCCTCAATATTAATCATGCAAATATAGGAAAGCATTGTGAATACAATCATTGACAACATTTACTTTATTTTATTGACCATCCTTTTGATATATGCTCACAAACCATTCTTGTAAAGGTTTTACTTATGGTTTGATGTGTATGGGGTCTATAGAGGATGGG